>VSMD01111595.1:0-82856 GCA_008750895.1 Mirza zaza | reverse complement strand
TGGCTAAGCTAACGAAAAGCAGAAAAGAGAAATCTCTAATAAGCACCATCAGGAACAAAAAAGGAGATATCACAACTGATCCCAAAGAGATACAAGATATAATTTATGAGTACTACAAAAATCTTTATGCACACAAACTGGAAAATGTGGAGGAAATGGACAAATTTCTAGAAACACACAGCCTCCCTGGCTCAACCAGGAAGAAATAGATTCCCTGAACAGACCAATCTCAACAGCTGAAATACAAACAGCAATTAAAAATCTCCCTAAAAAGAAAAGTCCCGGTCCAGATGGCTTCACACCCGAATTTTACCACACTTACAAAGAAGAACTAGTACCTATCTTGCAGAAACTATTCCCCAACATCGAGAAGAACGGAAACCTCCCCGACACCTTTTATGAAGCGAATATTACTCTGATACCAAAACCAGGAAAGGATGCAACAAAAAAAGAAAACTACAGACCAATATCCCTAATGAATATAGATGCAAAATTTTCAACAAAATCTTATCTAACCAAATCCAGACGCTTATCAAAAAAGTAATCCATCACGACCAAGTGGGCTTCATCCCAGGGATGCAGGGATGGTTCAACATACGTAAATCTATAAATGCAATTCACCACATCAACAGAAGCAAAAACAAAGAGCACATGATTCTTTCAATAGATGCAGAAAAAGCTTTTGACAAAATTCAACACTCTTTCATGATACGAACACTCAATAAAATAGGCATAGAAGGGACATATCTAAAAATGATACAAGCCATATGTGGCAGACCCATAGCCAACATCATACTGAATGTGGAAAAACTGAAAGCATTGCCACTTAGAACTGGAACCAGACAAGGCTGCCCGTTATTTCCACTTCTATTCAACATAGTGCTGGAAATCCTGGCTACAGCAATCAGACAGGAAAGTGGAATTAAAGGTATCCAAATAGGGGCAGAAGAGATCAAACTTTCACTCTTTGCTAATGAAATGATATTATATTTAGAAAATCCTAAAGATTCAACCAAGAAACTTCTGGAACTGATAAATGAATTTAGTAAAGTCACAGCAAAACTTTTTGAACTAATTTTATAGGCTCTGTCTCCATTTCCTCCTATTCCATTCTTTCCTCAACTCATTTCACTGAGGCTGTAGCTTCTACAATTTCACTACAGCTAATTTTTTCAGGAATAACAGTGACCTCCATATTGCTGAATTATTTGGTCCTTTAACTGTCTTCTTCTTTCTTGACTCTTTGTAAACATTGGACAAGGTACCACTCCCTCTTTCTTGAAACATTTTTTCTCTCAGCTTCCAGGACAACACACTCCCTTGGTTTCTCTCTTAGCTCACTGGCCTCTCTTTCTCTGTCTTTTTTTTGCTACCTCTTCCTCCCCTTGCAACTTCTAAACATTGGTATGCCCCAGGGTTCAGTCCTTGAGAGCTTTTTCTTGTCTATATCTTTACAGCAGTCATTTTCCAGGTACTTTCACCCAGTACTTTGATCTGGAGTGCTGTCTGGATGTCAGTCACCCCTAATTTTTCAATCTATCTCCAGCCATAACCTCCTACCTGAGCTCCATACTTGAGAGTCACACTCATTATAAAATCAGCAAGAGAGTTTCCTATGTGACTTCTTCACTTGGATGTCTAATAGGAAAGTTAATATGGCTGTAAAGGAACTCTTGATCCCCCTCCACCACATTGCCTCTTTCATCTGCAACTCGGGTTCTCCCCATATCAGTAACTAGTAACCACCAGCCCTTCTGCCAGCTGCTCAAGCTAAAAATTAAGAAGGCATTCTTATTTTTCTGCTTCAATCACCAGCTGATCTAATCCATCAGCAAATCCTTTTGGCTTCTACCTTTAAAACATATCTTAAATCCATTCATTTCTCACTACTTGTGTAGCCTTGATGCACCACTCTAGCCCAGGCCACCATCATCTCTTACTCTTTTTGCTTTTTCTTTTTTTAAAATTGGCAAATATAAGTTGTATATATTTATTGTGTACAACATGATGTTTTGATATATGTATTTATTGTGGAATGGTGAAATTGAGCTAATATATCCATTACCTCACATGGTCACCATTATTTTTGTGGTAAGACCACTTAGAATCTATTCTTTTAGTGATTTTCAAGAATACAATACATCATTATTAACTATAGTCACCATGGTGTGCAATAGATCTCTTGAACTTATTCCTCCTTTCTACCTGAAAATTTGTATCCTTTGAAAAAACATCTCCCCACTCCCCTATCGCTTACTTTTGAAACACCTTCCTAGCTAGACTCTCTGCTTCTACTTTTGCTTCCTGCTTTATTCTGTTTTCCACAAATAGCTATAGGGATCTTCTATAAACCTACCGTGTCACTCTCCTGCATAAAAGCACTTCATGTTTCACTCAGAATAAAATATAAGCTCCTTACCTTATACCCTACATGATCTGGCCCTTCCTGTCTCTTCAGACTTCATTTCCTGCTACTCTATCCTTTGGTCATCTAACTGTAGCCACTCTGGCCTCCTTTCTTCGCTTTAAATAGGCAAAATTCTTTCCTGCTTCACTTTGCATTTACTGCTTCCTCTGCCTGAGATGCTTTTCTCCTGTGTCTTCATGTGGTTGCCTTCTTATCATTCAGATCTTATCTCAGATGTTATCTTCGTATAAATACTTTCCTTGATCAGTCACTCTCAATTATTGTACTATCTATCTGAACCCACCTGTTCTGTTGTCTATGTGTTATCTGTCTATACTGCCCCACCAGTCTGTAAGATACAAAAGGACAGTCACCTTATTTGTCTTGTTCATACTGTATCTTGAGCCTCTAAAACAGAGTCTGACACATAGCAGGATCTCTGTAAATATTTTAAAAGTAAATGAATAAATGAGGTTCAATTTTACAATAACTACTCAGTCCTTACTGTGACTTAAGTATCATGCTAGACACTGGGGATATAATGAAGAACTGGTTATGGGGCACATCCTAGAGACAAAATAAGAACAAGTTCATGTGTAATAGTGAAGTAAAAAAAGTTCTTTATAATTTATTGATAAAATACATTGGTCATCCTTTCTTGGCAACATATGGGCTCTCTTGTCTATCTTTTTTATTTCTTTGGGAGAAGTATAGGAGATGAAAGGCAGTAAGTGGAACTGAAAAGCAATGGGGAAATTACTTCAGAAATTGACTGTGGGGGAGTGTCATGGGTTCTTTCCTGAGTTTGAGGAGCTATGCCCAGAATTCAGTATCCAATCTGGGACAGTGGTTAATATCACTGATCTGGAGGCAGTGTACAATTGTCATGGTTTAATTTTCATATTACTCCTGCTTTCCATCCAGTTACATACTCTCTTCATATTCCCTCTTCAGTGAGAGTTCTGGAGCTCTTCTGCTCATGCATGACCTCCCTCTTACACAAATATACTCATTGGAAAGGATCTGAGACTCATGCCCACTGAGAGAAAGCAATAGCCATTTTCCAAAATTATCCTTATAATTTCCAAAATTATCACTGCCTCTAGATCAGTGATATTAACCACATTTATCGGGTGTCGGGCAGGTGGGAGGGGGAGGAGGAGATGGGTGTATACTTACGTAATGAGTGTGATGCACACTACCTGGAGGATAGACGCGCTAGAAGCTCTGACTGAGGGGGGGAGGGGTGGCAAGGGCAATATCTGTAACCTTAACAATATTTGTACCGCCATAATATGATGAAATAAAAAAAAATCACCTGAGATTGGAGAGCTGTGTTAATGAAGTCTCTTTGCTAGTGAAGTTAGTAGAGCTGGTGGATTTGGGGGAGGTACAGTGGGGAAGATGTTGATAGCAAAGGCTCTGAGTGAGCACAGGACCAGAAACACTGTTCATTGGGAGAAGTGGAAAACCTTAAAGAATGGAACAGGATGGATAGGAGATAGAATAGTGCAATAGCTTTTAAGAGATACAAGATAAGGCTTGAAGATATTCTAGTTAGGGGCCCTTGCTAAAAGCTTAACTAGATGGAACTAAAGAGTGAAATTCTAAATTTCAGTCAGAAGCTGGGAGTCTGAACTTGCCTAGAGCCCTTGACCTTATCTGACAGATTATGGATACTGGGTTTTGGTAGAACCCAACAGAAGGAAAGAACTGGAAGTTGAAAATAATGAAGTTGTTGTATAGGTCATAATGTGTGGAGTAGAAATTGAGTTGGATGATCTTCAAAGTCTTTTTTAATTCTAAACACTTCTGTGTTTAGAATCATTTATAAGCAATTAGTCTATACCAGATCATTAGCATTCAGCATTTTCTCGTGAGAGTCTTTTCTATAAAATTAATTATAACTTTGAAAAATCTAATACCCATAGCTAATCATTTTATTGTGACACTTTTTTATCATTTCTTCCTTTATCTGAAAAGGCAAAATCAATCCAGAAGGCTCTCAAGAGAAACCAAGCTGGATTCCATCATTTCATACCTATGAAGACTTCAACCGAAAGGCACTACAGGTAAGAGGGCTTTTGTTTTTTGATTACTTCATATGTTGAATAATGCAATAGAAGATAAAGAATACTGTTTTTCAAAGTGTGGCTAGGAGACCATATGCATCAGAATTACCTTTGGAGCTTGATAAAAATATAGATTCCTGGGCCCCAACTTAAGCTATCTGAATCAGAATCTCAAACCTGGTAGGGCCAGGAGTTTTCAATTCTCATAGGCTCCCCAGATGCTTCTTATGCCAACCAAATTTTGAGACCTACTGATCTTTGAGTGACAAAAAGCACAAATAAATCTTTGCATAAGTTAGTGAGAAGTTAGGTGAATATCTGGTAGACTCATTCAACATAGATTGTTATGCTCTAATGAATAAGACTTCAGGTCGTTTTTTATCCCCTCAAGGACATCAGGTGTTTATGGTTCCTATCTCCAAGGAAACTGATTAGTTTCACTAAGTTCAAAGGCCACAAACTGAACCCTGAAGGACCATAGTGTTTCAATCAGACAGATAGGGATACAAATTTTGCCTTTGTCACTTTCTCGCTGTGTGTCTTGAGTAAGTTGCCATCTCTGAACTTTGATTTCTTTCTCTTTAAAATGGGTAAAAATTATTTCGCTGAGTTGTTGTGAGAATAAAGTAAACATGTTGTACAATTTCTAGTGAAGTGTTTGGCACATATTAGATGCTCAGAAATTATGAGCTCAGGCCCTTTGTACTAGCTGACTACCCAGCATTGTGACCATTAGTAGTCATAATGGTGTCTGTGAAAGGCTCTGTGTGGGTGAATCTTTTCAAACCTATCCCAATGCTGGAAGCAAAATTCTGGTGAGTGCAGAAGTGGAGTCATTTTTGAATGTTCTCTACTTCATGTTTCTTCCTTTCAATCAACAAACTCCCTCACTTTTTAAGAGGTTTTGTTTTAGGGATCATATACACAAATATTTGCTATATAGAGAGCTTAAAATGTGTTACATAAAATCCTGTTACTAATTTTATGAAACCAAATGCTTACTTGAAATCTTTTAGCTACCATCTAAAAGATTTCAATTATATTCTGCAGGAATAGTTATGTTCACAGCGACAGAATATATGGTATTAAACTTGAGGGAATATCTGTAATTCCTTCCTCTTCACCTTTTTCCCTCCATTAGGCTTTAATAACTTACCTGGAAAGGCCTGTCTTTTATGTAAAAAACAAGCTAGCTCAGTCTGGCTAATTCAATCAGTGATATTGAGACATCAGGGAATCTGTGAAGAGGAATAGTAGAGGGCTCTTTTTCTCCACTTCCCAGTTTCAGTGTAGCTTTGGCCATTCTTTGGAAGCTTGAAAGAAAGTGGAGTTTGGAAAAAAGAAAGTGGGGGGTGGGTAGAAGAGACAGACCTTTGTTTCTTAGAGCCTATATTCCAGAGCCATGACTTAGCTTTGGATGTTTCCTTCCTGTTTGCCACACTGCTTGTCAAAGGTAACAGCCTCCTGACGCTACATAACAACCTGCATAGTGTTCTCATGTAGAGTAACTGATTTCATCCTCACAACAAGCCTGTGATGAACTTAATAATGATGTCAATCCCTCTTGCTGTAGGAAAGAAGAGACCAAACCTGGGAGAGCTTGTGACTTGCCCAAATCTAAGAGCTATTGTTGAGTAGCACAGCTGAGACACCATTTTTTACCTCACATTACAGCCTATGGGAGTCCAAAGTAACTCAGAGCAAACCATTGCAGTAGGGAATTTGATAATCAAAATGCCAAATCAAGCAGTCATACAAAAATGAGTAGAGGAGCAAAACACCTTACCAGATCTGCCTAGATTCTTTTCTGAACTCAGATGTCTGGAAGGCGACTTCAGGCTCGTGGCAATTTTGGACTTTGGCTTTTGATGTCAGACAAATAGGAAATAGCAAATAGCAAATTGTAAAAAGCTTTTATTTTAAAATTTATCTTACAAGAATGTATACAACATACATTTACACTTAAAAGAATAGTATAGGTAACACTGAGCCTAAGAAATAGAGCATCACCAGATCCTTTGAAACCTCTTCATCATAATCATCTTCCTCGCTTTTCTCTGTCTTTTTAGGACATGTGCATGCACCTCTAAGTTATGTATACTGTTTTGTTTTGCATGGTTTTCACCTTTATTTAAATGGAATTGTATGTATTCTTCTGTGACTTTATGTTTTTGTTTGTTTCTTTTGCAGTTATTCCAAGATGTCGCATGTAACTGTAGTGCATTCATTTTTGCTTCTATATTGTTGTTAGAACAGATTACTATCCATTCTACTGTTGATGTACTTTTGGAATCTGTTTAAGCTTACAATCCTTAGAAAATAGAGACTGAAGCAAAACTTACATGCTGAGGTTTTAGTGGGATATGAAATCTCAGGCTAGTGAGGGGGAGGAGAAAAGAAAAGTAAGGCAGAGAAGGAGGAAAATGAAATATAAGGTGGTTTATCATCAAGCCGAACATAGAGTCACAAGAACATACAGCTGATTGCTCAGTCACTTTTAAACTACGTAAAGCCACCATACTTTGGATTCGTCTGTGTGGCGGAGTGAGGGAAAAGATTATATCTACCATTTACTTTTTGTCTCTTGTCACCAAGAGTCACACACAGGATATTAACTATTCTATCCTTTGGGTTACCTGACCCTTCTGGGAACCCACTAGGGTACCCATATCTCATGCCCTGAGGTTATAGCTTTCATGAATCTAGTCACTTTGGATGAATACTGAAGTCCTCCCTGCTTGTAGTGATAGGAGACTAGGCAGCGGCTGCAAAAAAGAGCAAACATCCGTGGCTTGATGAGGGTGGGCAGGGAGGTATGAATCTTGAGGAAGTGCATAAACCAGACCTGATACAGCTATAGTTTTTTTGCTATGGTGAGCAATGCTGGTTTGAACATTTTTGTCCATGTATCCTGTTTCACATGAGCAAGAGTGTTTTTAGGTGTATATCTAGGAGTGAGATCGTTGGGGGTTAGGGTGGAGTGGTAAGGTGGCCCCCCTATCTGCATGATAATGACAAATTGCTTTTCAAGTGGCTGGTTTTCTCTGTGTATTTTACTGCTGATTTATATACCCAGTAGTAAATGGATGAAAGTTCTTGTTGCTCCACATCATCCCTGCTGATTTTTAAACTTTTGCCAATCTGGTGGGAAAGGAATGGCATCTTGTTTTATTACAAATGACAATGAATATCTTTCTACATGTTTTGAGGCCATTTGTGTTTCTTCTATGAGATGCTTGTTTCTAGCCATTGCTCAGTTTCTTATTGGATTGTTGTTCTTTTTTATTGTTCGTATGGTGAAGACTATTAAAATAGATTCTGGGAACTAATCACTTGCTATTTATGTGTTGCAAATTTCTTCTCCCAGTTTGTAACTTGCCTTTTCACTGTTTAAGGTTACTTTTGACAAACAGAAATTATTAATTTTAAAGTAATTAAATTTATCAATCAAAGGGCATTTACTTTCTTGTTTAAGAAATTTTTACCTACAACAAGGTAAGAAATACATATTTTTATATTTTCTTTTGAAGGCTTTGACATTTTATCTTTTATATTTCATGTCTAAATACTTTTTCAGTTCATTTTTGTGTGTGGTATGTATATGATGTGAGGGAGAGATATTACAAAGATGAAAAGAGAATATTTTAAACTAATGATTCAGTTCTTTAATGATTATGAGATTGTTCATATTTTCTTTCTTCCTGAGTCATGTTTGGTAATTTATATTTGTCTAAGAACTTGTTTATTCCATTGCTTTCAAATTTATGGGCATAGAGTTGTTCATAATATTCTCTTGTTATCTTTATAATGTCTGAAGCTTCTGTAATGATATCCACTTTTCAGTCCGAATATTGTTTGTGCATTTTGCCCTGTGATTTATCTGACCAGAGGTTTGTCAATTTTATTGTTCTTTTCAAAGAATTGACTTTTAACTTTTTTGATTCTCTCCATGGTATCTGTACTTTTTATTTCATTAATTTCTACTCTTTTTACTTTCTTCTAATTTGGAGGGGGGTTATTCTTTTGTTCTCTACCTAACATTTTAGCTCATTGATTTGTAATCATTTTTATTTTCTAATATACACATTTAAGGCTAAAGATTTCTAAGTATTGTTTTAGCTGCATTTCATAGGTCTTGATAAGTTTTTAAAAAAAATTATTATATTATGAATATTTCTGATTTCCATTATGATTTCTTCTTTGGCCTGTTTTTTTTTTTTTTTTTATTGTGGTAAGAGATCCATAACATGAAATTTTACCATTTTAACCATTTTTAAGTATAGAGTTCATTGGCATTAAGTACATTCGCATTGTGCAATCATCACCATCATCCATCTCTAGCTTTTTACAGCTTGCATAACTGAAACTCTGTCCCCATTAAACAATAGCTCCCCAATCCTACTTCCCCCAAGTCCCTGGCAACCACCATTCTACTTTCCATATCTGTGAATTTGACTATCCTAGGAAACTCATGTAAGTGGACTCATATAGTATTTGTCCTTTTGTGACTTACTTATTTCACTCAGTATAATGTCTTCATGGTTGATCCATGTTGTAACGTGACAGAATTCCCTTCCTTTTTAAGGCTGAATAATACTCCCTTGTGTGTTATACCACATTTTGGTTATCCATTAATCTGTTGGAAATTTGAATTGCTTCCACCTTTTGATCATTGTGAATAATGCTGCTGTGATCATAGGTGTACACATTTCTCTTTGAGTCCCTGCTTTCAGGTCTTTGGGTATATATCCAGAGGTGGAGTTGCTGAATCATATATTAGTTTGTTTAATTATTTGAGTAACTGACATACAGCTTTCCACAGCAGCTTCATCATTTTACACTACCACCAATGATGCATAAAGGTTCCAATTTCTTCACATCCTCCCCCAAACTTGTTATTCTTTATTTTGTTTTATAATCATAGCCATCTTAATGGCTTTGCAGATACCATGACTTTATCCAATGTATAATCCTGCTCTCAATTATTCATGCTTCTTGAATCTCAAGATTGGTGTATTTTATTACTTCTGGAAAATTTCTGACCTATGTCTCATTGAGTATTTCCTCTTCTCTGTTCTATTATCTCCTTCTTGGAACTCTGATATGACATATGTTGGACTTTCTCACTCTTCTCCATGAAATTTAATTTTTCTTCTTTTTATTTGCATGTCTCCTTGTGTTGCATCTTGAGTTGTTTCTTCAGCTTTATTATCCCAGTTCAAAATTGTTTTTCGCAGTTGTGGTTCAAAATGTTATTCAACACATACATTGAGTTTCTAATTTTGATGATAATATCATTTGTAGACATTTTGTTTGATTATGTTTCATATCTGGTCAGCTTTGAGTCTCTTATTCTTCATATTTTCATTACCCTTTGTTGTTTATTTCACTGTATTAAGCACACTTATATTGTGGATCTACTAATTTCAGTATCTGCTATTTTTAAAATCTGATTCTGCATTTTATTATTTCTATCACCTCTTGTTCATACAGGTTTATCTCTTCCTGTGTTTGTTAACTTTTTTACTATAAGGTCATATTATCTGTAACTTAATCTGCATGAATTCTTTGAGCCTTGGTTTTATAATAATTCTCCAGAAGTGATTTCAATTTCTTTTTAGTAGACATCTGGGGTCAGGACCACTTTAAACTAAATATTAGACTTGAGTTGTTGAGGTAGTATCTGAATTCCAGCTCCAAATTTGTGTGTGTGTGGACTACTATTTAGTACCTCCTAAGGAAGACTATTTTTTTTCTTACTCCTCCCAGGGTTGAGGCTGAGGCAGGCACACACATTCCCTATCTCCTTTTGCTGGATAAGATTTTTATATGTACCTGCTGAAGGTGTCACCTTTCAGGAGACCTGGATTTATGCTGTAGCCACAGCTTTGCTTTCTGTCCCTCAAGCTCTAGGGTATTAGTGTTGGGCAGATATTCCCAAGGTAAATACAGGCTCCAGTGTTCTTTTGTATCTTAATTCCCATATTCTAGTCATTTCTGACATCAGATTGGTTCCCTTACTTTACCATAACTTTGGTCCTTTTTTAAAAAGTAAGTTTTTATATATTTTATTCATCATTTTAGATGTTCTCTACCAGGAGGCATTTGTCTGGATATCTAATCCGTTATATAGCAGGAAAGTGATGCCACTATCCATATTTATAAGTAGATGACTAACTAACCACAAATGAAAGTATCCTTAAAATATTCTTAGCATTTTTGAAATTAAATGTGCTTAAGATGAAACAACCTACACATGGAAATGAATTTCCTTAGCTTGGGTTGGAGAGTTTCTTGTTAATTGGGTGTATATCGAAATTTGTTTGTTTAAGTGACACATCATTTGATAAACATTTCATGCTTAAGGTTAAGTAGATTCTGTGTAGGAGGCAGAATAATGGAATTTTAATTAAATCTGTGCCTACTTTATTGATATTTAAGGACTGTAATACATTTTCAGAATGCTGTTATAATTATCTATGCATTTAGAAATAAAGCTATCATTTTATTATTATTCTACTATTTAACTACATTATTATTTTCTCTTCATTAGTCATTAGATGGCTTTATGATTATACTGAGCACAGATGGAGTGATCACTTATGTGGATGAAAACATCTCTTCTCTCCTTGGCCATTTACCAGTAAGTTCTTCCAGCTTTTGTGAAAGTGGATCATTCTGGTTTATCATTTAGGGATTCATCATTTATTTTCAGAGGTATATAACTAATCATAGAAGACGTTCTCAATGTTGTCAAAATGTGCCTCTGTTTTATTGCCATCTCCATTGTTTTCAGAATACCATAGACTGGGTGGCTTATAAACCCACAGATTTATTTCTGATAGTTTTGGCATTTGGGAAGTCCAAGATCAAGGTGCCAACAGATTTGGTGTCTGGTGAGGGCTCACTATTTTGTTTATGGCCACATTTTCACTGTAACCTCACATGGTAGGAGAGTAAAGGGAAATATTTGGAGTCTCTTTTATAAGGACACTAAATCCTGTTCATGAAGGCTCTTCTCTCATAGCTTAATTACCTTTCAAAGGCCCCAGCTCTTAATGTCATCACATTGAGGGTTAGGTTTCAATATATAAATTTCGAAGGGACACAAACATTCAGTCTATAGCAATGACTTCATATTCCACTTATGCATAAGTGTGAGGAGGGGCTAACATGGATTACATTCACCAACAACAACTCTCCCCCTAGAAACCTCTGCCCCACAACCTCTGGGATGGTTGTGTTAATCGTGTCTGGGTGGTTGTTTTCATTGTGTATCCCTCACTCCACAGAATTGTCTCAATAACTTGATAAACCTTGACCCAGAGATCTATAACCCTCAAATTTAGAACATGGAAATCAATAGCAACTTGGCTAGATTATTCTGTAGTTAAGTTGGAAGTGGATTTGAAGCTTATTACACTAATTAAGCCATGCCAGCCAGCATGTTTCACAGCCTCCTTGGAAAACCACAGAGCTTTTATACCCTTTTCTTTTTATTTACGGATGCTAGAATCTCTCTCTTGTATTTCTCATTTTCTTTCTTTTAAAAACAGTTTACATTTCCAAATTCAGCTTGTATTGGTAGAATACCAAAACAAGCTGAATAAAATGCAAATACTAGTGATATTTATTGAATTGGACTTCAAAATATTTATGTCACAGAAGGGCAAGTATCTTATTAAATCTATGTTAAAATAAAGAATATGTGAGTATGATCCATTACAGCTTAAATTTTATCATAATGAAGACCAGAAAACTACCTGAATTCTTGTGGCATCAGATATTACTTAAACCAAATTGATCATTCACTGAGATGGATAACTTTTTCTTAATATGTGAGGATTTTTATAGTGATGGTGTGACTTATAATATTATCCTTGTTTCTTTATGTATTTGATTCAGAGTTTTTACTTTCTAGAGGCTCTTTCACCCTTCAACATTTGCAGTATCTATCTCTCTCTTACACACACACACACACACACACACACAGAATCACCATAAGGTAGAGATGTCTGGAACATGTACTACCAACCTGAAACCATAGACTTGATTACCTGAGATTGGTGTACTTAAAAGTATAACTGTTGCATATATACATAAACATTAAATGGGAATGAAGTTATATATTCTTATAAAACAGGATTAAAAAGGAATATGTCTGAAGCACAATTTCATACTTCCTCGTTAAATCCTAACTGTTCTTAATTTTTAACCACAGGCAATCTTTTTCTCAGACATTGATTAAAATTTCATTTTATAAGTCACCTATCTTATATAAAAATGTAGACAAAACCACTTTTAGAGTGTACACCTGACACCAAGAATCTACAGTTTCATTAAATGTCAAGGCACCTTTGTCTATAGGGCAACTCTAAACTGATAGTATGGTAAGGTGGAATGAACTTGGTCTTTGGAATCAAATAATCTAAAGATTAAAATTCAGCTTTGTAACTCATTTAATAAATGACCTTTAGTTTATCATTTGTAAGTGGGGAAAGAATAGTACTTAGAGAATGCTGGAGGTGGGTTATAATAAATAGTGTGATTAGTGAAGGTCCGTCTGATAGGGTGATATTTGAACAGAGACCTGAATGGAGCAAGTATGTGCATCATGGAGATAACTGGAGCAGGTGTGTTCCAGACAGAGTGAAAAGCATTTATAAGGGCCTTAAAGTGAGAAATGTGTTTGATGTGGAAAAGATAGAGCAAAGAGGGCAATGTGGCTGGAGTGCTGTGAGCAAAAGGAAAAAGGGAGGAGATGATGAGGTCAGAGTAGTAACAGGGGTCCACCTTGTTTAGGATCATTGTGATGACTTTGCATTTTCCTTTGAGATGGGAGGAAGCCATTGGAGATTTTGGAACAGATGAGGGAAACCATCTGACTTAAGTTTTATCCGCATCACTTTGACTGTTATGTTAGGAATTGGCTATCGGAGCAGACATGGAAGTATAGAGTCTACTTGGAAAGCTATAAATGGTGGTGGGGTGGATTGAGGTGGAAGTGGAAGTGTTTTGTAGGTAAAATAAGTTTTGCTAATAGATTGGTAGGTGGTATGACAGAAAGATGGGATGTGTCCAAATTATGATGTTATAATACATGCCATGAATAAAATGATGTATATGATCATCATCACTTATATCTAAAATCTGCCATCATATTTTCACAAGCATTAATTTCCTTAGGAAAACTGGTAGTCATTTGTACTAGTAACTTGTAGTCATTAACCCTTGTTCTCAGCAGCCTGCCCTCCTACTCACCCTACTCCATCATGCCTTTGAAAAATAAAAGAAAATCTGGGAGTTTACATATTTTTATTCTCTTTTGCAATTCTAAAGCAAATGAAACTTTTGAAACATACACTTTATAACATGAGTAGAGTTTCTGAGCATTGAATTTCTAAGGGACTAGAATTTAGCAGGTTTTGAACACAGGTATATGGTTAGTTTGTGATAATTGTGGTGAGATTTGCTCTGTTCTCCCTGAGAAGCTTACAGCATAGTAGAGAATTAGTTGTAATGAGACTCATTTGATTTAGGATCCAGCCTGAATCTCCTGCAGAGGCTCTTATCTTTCCCTATGCCCTATATACTTGAATAGTTTTCTAATGCATGTTTAATGTGAATGTCTCAGGCAGAAAAAAAGTGCTTCTTGCCTACATTCTCAGTAAGTATCATGGAGTGAGGTAAATTTTTTTGTTCTCTTTTTGGCACGTCTGGCACTCACCATATTAATGTGTGACAACTGTTAGTTATTTGCAAACTTGGCTTTTAGAAAACCACCTTAATTTTTTGCTGGTATTTATCTTTGTTTCATTAAGTTCTAAGTACCTTGATCTTTCTGCCTTATGTAATAAGAAGAACAAATGCCAAGGATTTACAAAAATAACATGAGGTTGATAATGCTTTCAGATCTCTGTCCTTTTTCTAGCTAAGGAGCAGGGTCACTGGAATGATTGTTATGTCCATTTTTTTAGTTGGTAGTTAATTATAAAGCTTATTGTTATTATTCTCATCCCTAGAGAATCAATGGGAAACTCATTGTCCCACTAGTTACATCCAAGGGAATATAGACTATCAAAAGGTAGTGTAATTCGAATTCTTTTAAGTGACAATGATATCATTATTCTTCTACTAATGAAATAACATAGTGCTTTGTACCTCTTGTTATGGTACTGTTTTATATTTTGCATCATAATTGTGCATATCTAACCTGCCCTACTGGACTGTGTGATCACTGGAATTAGAAATCCTGTCGTGGTCATCTTTTGTAACTCTTATGAGTACTTAGTATAATATTTTATTTAATGAATTACTTCATGTAGAATCTCCAAAATGCAAGAACTGGTCCAGTAGCAAATTTTCTGGTCCTAGTCCAACTTGAACTTGAGGCAGCTATGGTGTGGTAGAAGGAACAATAGATATGGAGTTGGATGGAGGTTTTGCATGAATCTCATTTCTGAATACCCAACAGTTGGACAAACCTTAATTTCCAGATTAATAAAACATGGGATAATTCTTCGTCTCACAAGGGATTAAGTGAGCTAGTATTGTGAACTTACCTAGCACAATGTCTGGCATGGAGTACTTGTTTATTATGTGTTAGATGAAAGAATGAATAAGTAGTTTCCACTAATCAGAGATAACTTGATTTGGCATCTAAAATGTATTTTATAACTAAACCAATAAAATCATTTTATTGAAAAATTTAAATTTAATGAAAAACTACATTTCTTTTGGGAAGTCAGTATTTAACTGTGTGACTCTCTCTGTCAAAATGTATTGCCTGTTAATTATGGAATTTTTGTTTGCTAAATTTAAGGTAATATTTCTATCCCAAATCATGCCAAGCATTTTCTTGATTGAGACAGGATTCATATGCTAATTTGAGCACTGGCCACCTCATAGGCTAGCTTGTACAAATGGGCCATGAAGATATATTTCATGGAGAGGGAGATATATATTTTGAGGGAGAGGGAGAGGGAGAAGGAGAGGGAGAGGGAGAGAGGGAGGGGGAGGGAGAGGGAGAGGGAGAAGGAGAAGATCAATAGCAGCAAGGAACCAGAAGATAGAATGGTAAAGGCCCTTGGTGAAGCCTTTGGCTTTTATTCTGAATGACCTGAATAGCCAGTGGAAAAATTTGAGCAAAGGAATAACATGATCTGACGTATGTTTTGAAGGGATCGTTCAGGTTGTTCTGTGGAGATGGAATGGTGTTGGGGGTGTGGCAAGAATAGATACAGGCCAGTTGTGGTTATTGCAATATATCAAACTGGAGATGAGACTTGGACAAAGTGGTGAGAAGGGGACTGATTCTATATGTATTTTGAAGGTAGATTTGTTAGAAATTGCTGATGGACTGGATGTTGAGTTTTAGAGAGAAAAGGTAAGTCAAGGACAAACAAGTGGGCAAATGATGGTTACTGAAATTAGGAAGCCTGAGGGGAGAGCATGTTTTGTCAGAAGCTCTTTTGGATATCTTACAGCTGAAATCCTCATAGACTTCCAATTTGAGTTATTGTGTGAGTATAAGTCTAGAAGAATCCAGGGAGAAGTGTGGACTGGGGATGAGAATTTTGGAGTCATCAACAGATAGGTGGTAGTTACTGTAAGAGACACCTAGGGAAACAGTGTAGTAAGAGAAAAGATCTAATGACTAAGGCCTGGGCACTCCAATACCTAGTAGTCGGGAAGAAGAGTAAAATCCAGCAAAGAAAATTGTGAAGAAGTAACATTTGAAGTAGAAGCATATCCATATGTGTGATGTCCTGGAAGCCAAGTAAAGAAAGTGTTTCAAGGGAGAAGGAGAGATCAAGTATATCAATTGCTGAGATTTTGGTAAGATGAGGGCTGAGAATTAATTATTGGATTTGGCAATATGGAGGTCATTAATTTCAGTGAAGTGATTAGGATAAAATTTTGATTAGTGTGGTTTCAAGGGAAAGTGAGAAGTGAAGAAAGGCAAGATGACAAGTGTAGTTCATTTCAAGGATTTTTGTCCCAAAGTGGATCCGAGTAGAGCTATAGTTGGAGTAGAGGAGATAGTGTCAAGGAAGATTTTAAGTTTTTAGAATCTGTGTTGTTGGTTTTTTATTTTTTATTAGTTTTATTTAGTTTTTATTGATATATAATATTCGTATTTATTTATGGAGCACATGTGATATTTTGATACATGCATAGAAGATTTAATGATCAAATAAACATCATATTATATATGTATGGTGCAGTACTTATGCGCTTATGGGAAGACCCATTAGAGAGGGAAAACTTGATGATGTGAGGAGTACAGGGAGACTTTCTGGAACAAGGTCTTTGTATAGTCTAGAGGAAATGGCATGTAGTGCACAAGTGAAGGAATTAGACTTAGGGTAGGCACTTCATTGAAATGGGGGGAAAGTAGATCTCTAGGCACAGGAACAGAAAGGTTGGTAGATTTGCTGCAGGGAGATGTTGACATTTCCTTCTCCTTTTTTTTTTTTTCACTGAAATAAGAAATGAGTTTAGTTGAAAATGAAGGAGGCCAGGGGTTTGGAGTTTTGAATAAGGAAGAAAAGGCAATAAATAGTCACATTGAAGAGTAGGAAAGCAAATCGTCTAAAGAAATGATTACTGAGAAGAGTTAAATACTCATTTCTAGTAATATACTATATGGTTATGGGTTTTTCTTCATCCGTATTCATTCGCTTGGGTGAAGGTATAGGGTAAATGAAGAGGTGGATGTTATCAGAATTGAGATTTTCCCAAGCAAATATGGCAGAGGTAAAGAGGCATGGGGATGATTACAGTGTCCATGGAATCTGACTTTGGAATCTGAGCTGGATAGGGAGGGATGTGAAGATTTGAGGAAGATAATACACAGTGAAAATGTGATAAGAATGGAATTATCAGTGGATGGAATAATTGTTGGAGAAATGGGGTACTTGCATGACTGTACTGGAAAGGCAGGAGGAAGTTGTAGTCATAAAGTGGGGTGATGTGAATTGTGTTTTTTAGAGGTATAACAGGTATAATCATAGATGGCAGAGGATAAGCTTCCTGATAGTGAGGGGGATAAGAGCACTGAGCAATATTAGCACGTGTAAAAAAAATTCTCAATTTTTATAATCAAAGCATTTGTACTTCCATAATATTCTGAAATAAAAAAAAATTCCCCCCTCTCTCCCCCTCCCTTCTTTTCCCAGGCTGATATTGTGGGCAAAAAATTGTTAAGCCTTCTTCCTGATAAAGAGAAAAATGAAGTCTACCGAAAGATTATTCTCAAACTTCCTTTGTCAAACTCAGGTACAGATTTTTTCAAATAGTTAAGTTCCTTAGGTTTTAAGAGACAAGTAACAATCACTCAAAAGAGTAATTTTTAAAAAGACATTAGAGTCAGTATGGCTGTTGATCATGTATTGGTTTAATTTCATGTAATATTACAAATTATATTTCTAGTGTTAAAAAAATGTCTCTTCCATTAAATCTTGTTCTTTACCATGAATCCTGATTATTGGAGCATCTTTATAATTGCATTAGTGCTACATAAATAATGGACCATTGTGCACAATGTTCTAGCTGGTACCCTACTCTACATATACAACATAGATAGCTGTGTAAGTGCTAATGTTTGTGCAAAGAAAATAATATTTTTGCAAGACCTAGTCTAAGTAACACATTAGTCATATGAAATAATCTAGCAGAATATGGTAAAGTTCAAATGTAGACTTGTTTTTTATTTGTTCTCTTTTTAGTAGGAGGACATATTGAGTTTTGCTGTCATTTAAAAAAAGGAAGTGTTGATCAAGGTAGCAGTCCTGCTTATGAATATGTGAAATTCATTCTGAGTGTAAAAGATTTTTCTAATGGTAAGCAATATAATTTATCTTATTTACATGATGTTCATGTGTTGTGTATCCTCACATTTGCTAACGTATTAATAGTTAATATAATAATAAAATATAATAATTAATTCTCTTGTGATTTTGGTCCTAGCAAACTCTGATATCCTTATGGCCAAAGTTTCTGGCTATGCACATTAATTACACTATAAAAATTAATAGTGAAATTTACAAGGTGGGTTCATATAGAAATATGGGGCACTGAGCAGATAAGGGTTGCTGTTTCCTTTTACCAAACAAGGAAATGATTGCTAAGACATAACAAAAGAAGTTTAGTGCATAGCCAAGCTTAAAAGAAAGGGAACTCCATATGTACCAAAAATTAAAGAATAAAGCAGTACCACAGTGATAAAAGGAAGCTGATTTTGTGGTGGCTTAGGTGGATGTTAAATAATGCACAGGCTTCATTGGCTGGGGTCTAGAATTCTAACACCCACTCAAGGACAAGAATATAAAACCTAGAGATCAGTAAAATGATAGTAAAGTTCTGTCCGCTGGCCTAGACGAAGAGTGAGTAAGTTTGCCTTCTCTGTAGGAATTTGAATGGACAAAAACTATGCCATTTATAGGAATTCAAAACCCAAATTTGTGTCATGTGTCACTATGAGGTTTGATTTACAAATTTTGAGGTTTCAGAAATTGCAAGCTGAGAAATTAGCATACATTAATTAACATTAACTAGTTTGGGGCCATTAAAACATCTAGGACTTGAATCGGAGGTAAATAGTCCAAATAGCTAACAAATATATGAAAAGATGCTCAAACTCACTAATAAGCAATGAATGAAAAATTTAAAAACCAATGAGATTGCACTGTATATCCATCAAAATGGTAAAAATCAGACGTGTAAATAATACCAAATATTGGTGAAGATGTGAGAAATGAATGAGTAAATAAATAAAAATTAGCTCACACAAAGGTTGGCCAATAGATTTGTCATGTTTCTTGGAAATTAAAGGTCAGACATCTTTTTGTAAAATTGTTTTTGGGACAAGATCTTGCTCTGTTGCCTAGGCTAGAGTGTAGTGACCACATCACAGCTCACTGCAAGTCCTGGGCTCAAGCAATCCTCCTGTCTCAGCTTCCTGAGTAGCTGTGACTATAGGTGTGTGCCACCATGCCTGGCTATTTTTTCTATTTTTTGTAGAGACGGGGTCTCGCTCTTACTCATGCTGGTCTCGAACTCCTGGCCTCAAGTGATCCTCCCATCTCAGCCTCCCAGAGTGCTAGGATTATAGGTGTGAGACACCGTGCCTGTGTCTGGCCTTTAAAAAATCTTACTTGACTATATACACACACACAAATTGCACACAAATACACACACACACAACAAAAATACAGAAGTCTATAATAAAAGGGAAGAGCTAAATTTCTCTTGGAGACTAAACTAACAATACACAGGGTAATGACAGAATACTGAAAGCCAACCTGAACTCTTAACACATGACTGATTCTTAGTAATGATTTCCTTATGTTTTGGTGGGGACCATTGTGGGGAGGGTGGGTGGAAAGGAAGGAAGACAGAGAAAATTCCATGGCTTAGAATTTTGAAAATGTCAATGGTTGGGAAAACAGCACGCTGATGTGGCAGATGTTTGTCTTCTTGTTTAATTGGTCCACCGTTCTATTAAATTGTCACATGGGTGTCTATCTCCCTTAGAGCCTTTTGTGATCTTCAGCAGCTACTTTCCGAAACGCCCCCGTGTTGGGTCATCTGTTACAAATCTTTGGGAGGATCGGTTTTATCTTGTGGGAACTGTTTGTATTCTCAGGGTTCAGACCCTACAGGTGAGTATGCTGTGTGTGCTTCTCTCATTGTGGTGATGTGGGCTTCCTTTGAAGGGCCACTTCCCCTTTGCTCTCTCAGCTGGGGATAACATTGTGCAGAGGGTTGTGCGAGGATGAATGAATAAGGAAACATCAGCTCCTTTGTTTCAAAAGGTGAGCATCGCAATGGAGATTTAGACACATTTGAAAGAGATGTTGGTTTTGATATCACATAAAATATTATAAAATATAGGTGCTGGGGCCAGAACATATTAACAGAAGTGAGCATTTTGGCAGTAGATAAAGGAATGCTTCTGACACAAGGTGAGATATGAGGCAGCTTTTCCTCCATTGAGGAGCTGATGTAAAGACTTTTGCCCACTTTTTGTTCTAATAAAGCACTCACAGATTCTCTCTCTGAAAAGAATAATTCATCTTTAGAATTCATCTGATCTATTTAAGATCAATTAATTTATTCATTCAGTAACGTATTTAGTAAACACCTACTGTGTTCCAAGTACTATGCTAGATGCCAGGGAAACATTAAGGGAAATAGACAAGTGCCATGAAGATGATAACAATAGAATAATGTGCTAATGACTGGTGGGGCTGGGGAGTTCAGAAAGAATAGTCAGTCTCTTCCTGTTTATTTGTCTTTTAAGCAAAGACCCCAGTGATGATAACAAAGGAAGGCCACCCAGGTAGACGGTTTAACAGCTGTAAAAGCCTTGAGGTAGTAACTAGCTTAGAGAGTTCCAAGGAACAAAGTAGGTTATGTGACTAGAATAAGGTGAAAGAGGGAGGGGAGTAGTAGAAAATAAGATCCAAGAGTTAGGCCGAGGCCAGCTTATGTAGAACTTTGAGATCCATGATAATGAGTCTGGGTTTTACTCCAAGTGCATTAGAAAGCAGGAGGGTGACATGACTGATTTTTTAAGGGTCAGACTGACTTCTGGGTAGAAAATGGAGTATAGAGAAACAAGAATGAAAGCAAGAGGACCGATGTCAGAGATTATAGGGGTTTGGACTATATGACTGTAGTAATGGAAATAGAAGTACACAGATTCAGGATATATTTTGGAGATAGAGCCCTTGCCGATAATTTGAAAATGGCTGGGAGAAGAGAGAGAAATGTCTCAAGAAGGACTCTTAGCTTTTTGGCCTGAGAAACTGCATATGGATGTTCCACTAACTGATTTGAATGATTTGAACAAGACTAGAACAATGTGGATTGGACAATATGGGAGGTCCATATCAATAGCTCTGTTTTGGCCATGTTAATATTATGATGGCATTGCAACATACAACATACCCAACTTCTTACCTTACAAGGGAGGCCTCTAGACCCAGATCACTTGGGCTCAAATCCTTTCCCTACCAGCTCTGTGACCTTGGCCCAGTCACATCCTTTAACCTTAGTTTCTTTTTCTATAAATGGCAATGATAGTACCTCCTTTTAAGGTTTTGTTAGGAGAAAATAAGAGTTTCTCATATATGGTAAGCATTCAGTAAACTTGAGCTACTACAGTGGTCATTGTCATTATTATTACTATCATTGTCATTGCTAGTTATCCTTGGGATCCAGAGAGGGCAAAAAACTTGCTTTACTTTTCATCCCTGATTTAAAATGTGAGTTTTTCAGTCCTCATTTCAGAAACTATGAAGGGCACCTTTACATTCAATTTTAGAGCAGTGATATGTGTCATCATAATCTTCAAATTTAAGATGGTGAGAAAAGTGGTATAGAGAAAAACAATTGAAGGAAATTTTTGGGTTTGATTGCCCCATTTGTTATTCCTTCTTGGTAGCTCTCTGGGATTTAACTGTCATATATGCCATGAAAATGTAGACATCTCATTGTGGAGGTCAACCCCAATATCTACTTCTTCCTCTGAGAAAGAAAAAAGATCTGATTTGGCTAACAACCTAGTGCCCCTCATGGAACAAAAAACTCTGTTTGTGATCTATTCCAGTTTTTATCTGAGTCTCTAGGCTATTTGTTCCATATTAGTGGACATTTTGGAAAACACGTCTTGTGAGAACATAGGCTTTCTGGAAGAGTTTTTACAGTGTGAGCATGCATAGCACAGTGGAAAGAGCAATGAACTCAGAGTTCAAATTTTGAAATTCTGCTCCTGGATGTACTAGCTCTATACCTTGGAACAAATCATTTTATCTCTATAATCCTCCATTTGCAAATCTGTAAAATCCAGTGCCTTTCTTACATTAACATATAGATTAGTCAAGACACTGGATATGAGGATACTTCCAAAATTATGTGTTATATGAATGTCAGGAATTTTTTACTTTATAAATATATTTAAGTATCTAAATGTGTCAATTTTTCTTCAGGAACTTTGCACTGCAAAGGAATCCAGTGGAGAAGTTGTATGTATACAAGATTCAGATGAAGAATGTTTTTCAAAGGGCCGCAGGTGAGAGGTAGTGTTGCTATAGGTAATGGTGACCTAGAATACAGTTTTACTAAACAAAATTAAATCAAGAGAAATAACACCTACAGATATTTTTTTTTTCTATCAAAATTAAAACAAACAAACAAAACACCCAAAACAGGTAAATCTAGAAGACCAATCTATAGTCTGAGCTTCCTCTCCCAGCTATTGTAATTCATATTTTCCCAACAGAATATAAATACAGGTGATTGGCTTTTTATTTTTAAAAAACACTTTAAAGTAATACATAGAAAAAACTTAATGGACACAGACATTTAATGACTTTCAAATTAAGGTAATACTTTTTAAAATAGTACTTCATTACTTTTTTTCTTAAAAATGAAGATAGTGTTTAGACACTTTTAAATGGCATATTAGGAGAACAACTGTACATTGTAGTAACTGCTAATTATATAGGCATCCCTCTTTTTATGAATCTAATCTGTTTCTTAGAATTTTTAAATGAACTTTCAGAGAATAGAAGCCAATATTCTATTATTTTAAGTGGGAAAAATAAAAAATGCATTCTAACATGCAGATAAATGCTGATCAATTTGCCAGATATCACTAAACCCCCCATACACATATTTAACAACCCACCAAGTGTTTCTGTACAATATAAATTATAATACTGTGTTCAACAGTATTATAATTCAACACTTGATATACTTAGTAGGTATGTTTATATGCAGTATGCCACAATACCAAATACTATACAGTATACAGTATTGGGGATATGTTATATTTTCCTTCTACATTGCCGTATACATGTACTGGTAAATAAATAATATATTAAAGATGTGCACTACATGCCAGTAATACTTAGCAAAATAAAATAAACAAAGGAGAACTTAGCTAGATGTTTCTTAGGATTCAGGGCATGCTCTTGTGTGGTCTGGTGGTGAGAGGAGGCAGCTGGAGGCTGTGGTCACTGTTACTGTTGGGGGCAGGAGGAGGAAAGGAAGCCGGAGCTGGTGAAGGAATTAGTTAAACAGGAGATATCTGAGGTTCATCTGGATCTGAGGGAAGAGTTCTTCCCTTCCCATCAGGAAGAGTTCAGAGGTGATTGTCTGTGAACCATTGAAACTACACACAGAACAGTGGGATGAGAAACAGAACTATCAGTGCCTGTTTGCATCCCCTTTGCTTGGTTAAAAACTCTTGCTAACATGAGGCTTCATGTGTTATTGTGTATTGAATGTAACATGCCTGCTCATGATCATATTCATTTGTACCAGCAAGCTTTTTGGGGGGGTAGAATCTAAAATTGCCTTGTAAATCTCCAGCATTTTATTTGTGGATTATAGGAGTTGGAGACACATGCATAGCCAAGCTTAAGACTTCTGGCCATTCAGTTCTCTTAATGTGCTTTATTACTCCCAACTTTTATTGCATGGATTTAGGTAGGCCTCTTAGGCTTGCCCACTTTCTTCATTAGTTTCTCTACTTTTTAAGAAGATCTGCGACTGAATAATGTGGAGAGGAGGATAGCTACAAGACATAACATATTTAAACAATGTGAACCCAAGACATTATCCTATTAGGAAAATGCTGAGAAACAATACCAGCACACTGGTGTGTTCTTTCCTGGGTGTGCATGACTTAAACATATTCTTACATGCAACCTAAAACAGATTTATTTAGTAGGTTTGGGTGATGAATTTTGTGTAAAAATTTAGCACACCATTATAGTAATATTCATATAGTGAGAGTTCAGAGAATGAAGAGACATGTATTTTATTTTAAAGTAGAGTTTACTTAGATTAAAAATATTCTAACGCAGAAAGAAGCCAGCTGCTGCATCTATGCCACCAATCTTCGTAAAATATTATAAGAAAAGCATTTTCTGATGGCTCAAAATAATATCCTTTCTAATACCATAAGAATTTATGACTTCAGTGTGGATGAATACATGGTAGTTTTATATAGTCTATACTTTCATAAAATATAACTAAAGTTCAAAAACTAGTCAATGGATTTTTTGTCATATAGAAAGTAAGATAGACAAATGACATGGATAAAACTGGTACATTTAATGAAGAAAATTCTGCTTAATTCTAGACCCCCTGTCCCTCTCATATTCCTCTCCTCTCCTCCAACTCCATGGCCACTGCTCTGGCTCCAGCCTCTTCAGCTCTCACATGATGGATTGTTGGTGGACCTGGTTCGTCCTGAGCTCTGTAAGGCAGGCCCTGTCACCCTCATCCCTGTCTAGCACAGAGCCTGATAGTGAGTAGGCAGAAGCGACATCTGCTGATTGATTGATTAATTGATCCTATCATAATGGTAATCCATTCCAGGCCATGATATCTCTCAAACATAATGCACTGTTCTTATAAAGAAGTGCAAACCAGTACTGCATTGACCTGCTTTTTTTTTTTTTTTAATAAACTTGTTCCTTGTCCCCACTGTATTTTCAAATAAAAAGAAGGGGAGGAGATCATATGATATCAAGGTCATAGTTTGCAGTCATTAATATTATGGCTATTTTACCCTAACAGGGATGGTTAGAAAAGTAATCAGGCACAAAAGTCATAGGGACCTACAGCTCCCAAAATGCTTCCCTTCTCTTGATGACTTTTTTTTCAAAGATTAAGCAGCATTCTGCTGAAAGGATTGAAAGTTTTGTCTATCCTTATGAAAGAAACACAAAGAGGGGAATTTTAAGTGTTTGGAAGAAAGGATCTGTTTCCATGTAAGATGATCTGTTTCCATGTAAGATGATCTGTTTATACATGTTTCGGATCTGAGGCTTAAGAACCTTTCAGGAGAGGGACTCAACAGCTGGGGTATTTTTCATTGAACCCATAGATGCACTGGAATGGAAGTTCTTGCTTACTTGACTGATTGAAGAGAGAAAAGAAATAAAGAAGTAAAGGATGTGTGAGTCAGTGAGGGGGAGGCAAAGAAGTAAATACTGAGTAGCCCTCTGTCATCTTACTTCTGCTAGAGCCAGAAGTAAGCAACTAGACATTTTTTTAGTCTGCCCAGTTGTATGTGTTGGTAAGGCCCAAATCCCTATCACAGCATCATCTTAACACAAGTGTATTTTCTACTTTACACATCATGATGTGATTTCATGTCTGTTAAACAAGTTATTTTTCACACATGCATAAGGTAGAATTTAGATCCATTGCACAGATGAAAAAGTACAGTCTCAGAGGATGTATGACTTGCCCAGACTCACACAGTTGGTTAAGCAGTAGAGCTGGAATTAAGACTCAGATAATTTTCAGATTTAAATTAGAATTTATAATTTTTTGGCATGCAGATGTCCAATTGTTCTGACGCCATTTGTTGAAATATGATCTTGTCCCTCTCCTGCTCAGAGACTTTCAGTGGTTTCCCGATTGCACTTATAATAAAATCCAAACTCCTTTTGTATCGTCCATAAGACATACTGCTCTCATGCCTACTTAGTGCTGAAATCTAATTTTCTGTTACACCTGGCATCTCCTCTTCTGTGAATTCTCAAAGCTCTTTTGCAACACAGAGCTTTTGCTCTGTTTGTTTCCTCAACTTGAAATACTTTTTCACTGTGTTGTCCAATGATTGGCTCATACTGACCCCCTAGGTCCACTTTTGATTCTCTTCCCTGGCATTCTGCCTTTTTCTTCATCATTCTTTTCCTTTTCTATGTTAATTTTTTATTATTTCAGACATTTATCAAACTTCCAATTACTTGACAATGCATATTAGCATCCTAAAATTAGGTTCAAAGGCATTATAAATTGTTTTTTATATTGGTATTTCTTTAAAAGCCAAATACATGTTTAAATATATAAGAACTGAACAAACCACAAGGGAATCTTTTTCAAATGTATACAGAGCAATTCTTTTTTTAATTTCAGCATATTACGGGGGTACAAATATTTAAGTTACAAATATTGCCTTTGCCCCACCTGAAGCAGAGCTTCAAGCATGTCCAGCCCCCAGATGGTGTGCACTACACCCATTAGGTGTGTATATATATCCATCCCCTCTTCTCCCCTCCCATCTTCCTGACAACTGATGAATGTTATTACTATATGTGCACTTAGGTGTTGACCAGTTAATAACAATTTGATGGTGAGTACACGTGGTGCTTGTTTTTCCATTCTTGGGATACTTCCTTCACTTTAGTAGAATGGGCTCCAGCTCTATCGAGGATAAGAGGTGCTATATCACCATTGTTTTTTGTGGCTGAGTAGAACTCCATGATATCCATATACAACATTTTATTAATCCACTCATGTATTGATGGGCACTTGGGTTGTTTCCACATCTTTGCAATTTTGAATTGTGCTGCTATAAACATTGGAGTGCAGTATCTTTTTTATAAAATGCCTTTTGTTCTTCTGGGTAGACGCCCAGTAATGGGATTGCTGGATCAAATGGTAGTTCTACTTGTAGCTCTTTGAGGTATCTCCATATGACTTTCCACAGAGGTTGTACTAGTTTCCAGTCCCACCAGCAGTGTATGAGTGTTCCTATCTCTCTGCATCCATGCCAACATTTGTTGTTTGGGGACTTTTTGATAAAGGCCATTCTCACTGGAGATAAGTGATATCTCATTGTGGTTTTGATTTGTATTTCCCTGATGATTAGAGATGTTGAACAATTTTTCATATGCTTCTTAGCCATTAGTCTATCTTTTTTGGAAAAGTTTCTGTTCATGTCCTTTAGGGTTTTAGACAGGGTTGTTTGACTTTTTCTTGCTGATTTTACTGAGGTCTGTATAGATTCTAGTTATCATCCCTTTATCGGGTGTGTAACATGCGAATATTTTCTCCCATTCTGTAGGTTGTCTACTTACTCTCATGATAGTTTCCTTGGCTATGCAGAATCTGTTTAATTTGATCAGGTCCCATTTATTTATTTTTGTTGTTGCTGTGATTGCCTTTGGGGTCTTCTTCGTAAACTCTTTGCCTAGGCCGATGTCTATAAGTGTTTTTCCAACATTTTATTCTAGTATTCGTATAGTTTCATGCCTTAGGTTTAAATCTGTTATCCACTGTGGGTTGATTTTTGTGAGAGGTGAGAGGTGCGGATCCTATTTCAGTCTTCTACATGTCGCTATCCAATTTTCCCAGCACCACTTATTGAATATGGATTTTTCCTCCAGTGTATGTTTTTTTCTGCTTTGTCAAAGATTAGATGGCTATATGAGGATGGTTTTATATCTGGATTCTTAGTTCTGTTCCATTGGTCTCTGTCTCTGTTCTTGTGCAAGTGTCATCCTGTTTTAGTTACTATATCCTTGTAGTATAGCTTGAAGTCTCATAAATTGATATGATGCCTCCCAATTTGTTCTTTTTGCTTAACATTGCTTTTGCTATATGGGGCCTTCTCTGGTTCCATATGAAGCGTAGAATTATTTTTTCTATATCTGTTAAAAATGACGTTGGTATTTTGTAGGGATTGCATTGAATCTGTAGATCACTTTGGTTAGTATAGACATTTTAACAATGTTGATTCTGCCAACCCATGAGCATGGTATGGTTTGTCACCTGTTTACATCCTCTGCTATTTCCTTCCCCAGTCTTCTGTAGTTCTCTCTATAGCGGTCTTTTACCTCCTTAGTTAAATATATTCCTAGGTATTTTATTTTCTTTGTTGCTATTGTGAAAGGTATTTAGTCTTTGACTTGTTTCTCAGAATGACTGTTGTTGGCATATAGGAATAGGAATACTACTGATTTCTGTATATTGATTTTGTAACCTAAGACTGCTGAATTTATTTATTAATTCCAGGAGTCTCATGCCAGAATCTTTGGTGTTTTCTAGATATAAGATCATATTGCCAGCAAAGAGTGATGGTTTGACCTCTTCTGCCTCCACTTGAATGCCCTTGATTTTCTTCTCTTGTCTGATTGTTCTGGCTAGGACTTTGAGTACTATGTTAAACGGAAGCAGTATTAGAAGGCAACCTTATCTGGCACCAGTTCTAAGTGGGAATGCTTTCAATTTTTCCCCATTCAATATGATGGTGGCTGTGGGTTTGTCACATATGGCTCTTAACATTTTGAAGTAAGTCATGTCTATGCCTATTTCGTTAAGCATTCTTATCATAAAAATATGCTGAGTTTTGTCAAATGCTTTTTCTGCATCCATTGAGAGGATCATAGGGTCTTTATTTTTGCTTCTATTTATGTGATGAATTACATTTATAGATTGGTGTATGTTGAACCATCTCTGCATCTCTGGGATGAAGCCCACTTGGTTGTGATGGATTATTTCTTTTTATAGGGACCTGAATTCAGTTTGTTAGCATTTTGGTGAGAATTTTTACATCTATATTTATAAGGAATATTGCTCTGTAGTTTTCTATTTTTGTTGCATCCTCTCCCTGGTTTTCATATCAGGGTGCTTTTGGCTTCATAAAACATGTTCAGGAAGATTCCTTCCTTCTTGATCTTATGGAATAATTTCTGAAGGATAGGCACCAGTTCTTCTTTGTAGGTCTGGAAAAATTTGGGCGTGAAACCATCTCTTCCAGGACTTTTCTTTTTAGGAAGGTTTTTTTATTATTTCTTCACTTTCAGTACTTAATAATGGTCTGTTCAGGAATTCGATTTCTTCCTGATTGAGTCTAGGGAGGATGTGTGTTTCTAAGAATTTGTCCATTTCCTCCACATTTTCCAGTTCATGTGCATAGAGGTTTCTTTAGTATTCATAAATGATATTTTGTATTTCTGTGACATCAGTTGTAATTTCTCCTTTTTCATTCTTGATGGAGATGATTAGAGGCCTTTATTTTTTGCTTTTGGTTAATCTAGCAAGAGGCATGTCAATATTTTTAATGTTTTCAAAGAACCAACATTTTGTTTTATTAATCTTCCATATACTTTTTTTTTTGTTATCAAATTCACTTAGTTCTGCTCTTATCTTTGTTATTTTTTTTCTTTTTCTGGATTTGGGGTCAGTTTGCTCATCCTTTTCTCGTTCTTGGAGGTGATTCATTAGATTATTTGTGATCTTTCTGTCTTTTGGATGTAGGTATTTATGGATATAACTTTTCCTATGAGGAATGCTTTAGCTGTGTCCCACAGATTTTGATAACTTGTGTTTCCTTTATCATTTAGTGCAAAGAATCTTTTGATTTCCATCTTGATTTTCTCCTTAATGCAATAATTTTTCAGCAGAAAGTTGTTTAGCTCCCATGACTATGTGTAGAGATGAGAGTTTCTGTTGGAATTGATTTCTAATTTTATTCCACTGTGGTCTGAGAAGATGCTTGGTGTAATTTCTATTTTTTAAAATTTTTTCATATATGCTTTGTGGCATAGGATATGGTCAATCTTAGAGAGTGTCCCATGAGCTGATGAGAAAAATATGTATTCAGTGGTTTATGGGTAGAATGTTATCTAAATGTCAGTCAGGCCCATTTGTTCTAGAGTTCTGTTTAAGTCCATTGTTCCTTTGTTTATTTTCTGTTTGGCGGATCTCTTCTGCTCTGTCAGAGGGGTGTTGAAGTTCCCACCTATTATGGTGTTGGTGTTTATCATTCTGTTTAGATCAAGAGGATTTGTTTTATTAATCTGGTTGCACCTGAGTTAGATACATAAATATTGAGAATTGTTACGTCTTCTTGTTGAATTGTACTCTTCACCATTATATAGTGACCATCTTTCTCTTTCATTACTTTTGTTGAATTGAAGACTAAGTTATCTGAAATCAGAATTGCCATGCCACAGCTTTATTTTAGCTTCCATTTGCTTAAAATATCGTTTTCCATCCCTTCATGTTGAGGCTGAATTCATCCTTTTGGGATAGATTTGTTGCCTGAAGACAGCAGATACTTGGTCTGTATATTTATCCATTCATCCAGCCTATATCTCTTTAGTGGGCAGTTGAAGCCATTGACATTTATTGAGAGAATTGAGAAATGGGGCAGATTTCTGTTCATCCTGTTGAGCTTACTTTTGTTGCTTTGCTTTCTCTCTTGAGCCATTATGGTATCTGGCCTTTGACCTTTAGATTTTGGATGATTTTACATTGGTGAGTGTTTATTGTGCTGATCTGTGTGTAACATTGTTTTGAGTACTTCCTGGAATGCAGGCCTTATCTTGATGAATTTCCTCAGTCTTTGCTTATCTGAGAAGGTCTTTATTTGTCCTTCATATATGAAACTTAGTTTTACAGGGTACAAGATCCTAGGCTGGGCATTATTCTGTTTGAGAAGAGTGATAATGGAGCCCCAGTCTCTTCTTGCTTGTAAGGTCTCAGCTGAGAAGTCTACCATTATTCTGATGGGTTTTCTCTTGTCGGTTACCTGCTTCTTTCACCTTACAGCTCCTAGGAGGGCCTCTTTGGTCGTTATTTTGGTCAGTCTGATGACTGTGTGTCATGGTGTCTTCCTGTTTGCAGTGAATCTCCCAGGAGTCCTTTGATCTTCTTGTACCTGGATACATAGATTTTTATCAAGGCCTGGGAAATTTTCCTCTATTCTATTCTCAAATAGCTTATCCAACCCTTGTGTATTTTCCTCTTCACCCTCAGGGATGCCTATAATTCTCATGTTAGCCTTGTTCATGTAATCCCACATTTCTTGTAGGCTTTGCTCTTTTCTCTTTTTTCTCTGCTCTATCTCTGTGACTGACTTATTTAATTGGAAGGTGTTATCTTCAATCCCTGAGATTCTTTCTTCTGTTTTATCTAACCTGTTCTTGAGGCTTCCCACTGTGTTTTGTAATTCCTTGAATAAATTCTTCATTTCCAGAAGTTCTCTTTGAGTTTTCTTTGATATTTCAATTTCTTTAGTGAATTTTTCTTCCAAGTCACAGATTTTTTTTTGTGTGTGGTTTCTTTGTGTTGGTTATCAATTTTCTCTTGTATATAAATGAGTTTTCTTACAAACCATGTTCGATATTCTTCTTCTGTCATTTTAGTGTTCTGAATTTGGTTGATGTCCATTGCTAGAGAGCTAGTGTTCCCCTTTGGGGGTGTGCTTTCCATTTGATACTTCATACTCTCAGAGTTCTTTCACTGATTCTTTCCCATCTGGATCAGCTGTTGCTTCTTACCTTTAGATTTCTGGTTGGATGATGACACGCCCTGTTTAGTCTCAGATCCAGTAGGTGTTGTTTGTGGTTGAGATTTAACCACACCCTGTATGATGAATCAGTAGATGCTGTCAAAGGATGTGCAGAATGACCTCCATGTCAGTAGGTATTTCTTGCTGGGAATGGAAAGCTGCACTGTTGTTTTTAGGTCCTATAACCAGCTCTTGTTCCTCTGGAGAGGCACTCTAGTGCCTCAGGTAGTGGGTCAGGCCCTGGGACTTCAAGGTGTGTCCTTATTCTCCACCTTAGTGGGGCAGGTTGGGGAGTGAGGCTGGACGGAATGGATTGGGTGAGCCTGCCCTCAAGCACCACAAACGCTGTTGTCAGGGATCAAAGGTCTGTTCTCTGCTTCTGGGCAAAGCTGCCAGGAAGGGGCTGAAAGGGCCCCAGTCAGCCAAAAAGTCTGCATGTCAGGGTGGGGCTGTCTGAGACCTTTAATCTGGAGTTGGCCTCACTCCTTTTGACCCTCCCCTATTCCGGGGTTTCTTCAGGGCCTCTGCCAGCAGGGAGGACCTGAAGCCAGCGGATCTCCCCTGGCTCTGATGTGGGCCAGGAGGTTCCTTGCCTAGGTTGCAGCCTTAGCTGGGAGCACGGCCTTCCCATGGGAGGAATGTTGCCCCTCAAGCATGCTGATCTGCTCCTGAAGGCACACACACCTCAGTAGGCTCATTCACAAATAATCCCTTCTGTGCCCCTGGGCAATAAGATAGAGGGCCAGGTGTACTAGATCTGGTCTGCAGGCCTATCTCCTGGGCCCTAGAGATCAATCCCTGACCCTGCTTGTGGGAAGAGTGGTCTTAAGCCACCCATGGGGTGCCCAGGGTGGATCAATGTCTCTCCACCTTGGGATTTTCCGAACTCTCCTGGAGTCACCAGGCAAGCAGCACTTTGGAGGAGTGGTGGTGGGTAGGGAGTTCACAGTCTGAGTATCTCTCAGTCTGCTGTAGGGCCCCAAAATGAAAGGTCTCGTTTCCTGCAGATACTTCCAGGTGTTGGCTAAATTGTCTCTCTTGGCAGCCATGGGTAGGGAAGGGGAAGGGGAGAATGAGGCAATATGGTGCCTGCTGATCTGCTCGTGTTTGCAGGGCAGAAGTTGCCCCGAGGGAGCTGGGATCCTTGTGCCCTGTACGCAAGAGGCTCATGGCTCACTGGTGGCAGCCATCTCTGGACTGGTGTTAGCAGGTCTCTCCAACTGCTCAGGAGCTCACCAGCAGTCCAAGATGTCAGGGAGGGGAAATTTAACCACTCCATATACCCTTGTCGCTGGTCTCTAAGCCTCTCGGGGGCCTTTCTCCTTCCAGTTCTTCTCCAGAACTTCTTCCCATGGAGTCTCCTGTAGTTTCAGGCACCCTTCCTTCTTACCCTCATCCGATCTATGTTTGTCTGGCTGTTTATTTTTTTTTTTCACTTTCTTCTAAAATCTATCTTTCTTGCAGAGACACTCTGGCTTGCAGGTTTTCTCATGTGCCATCTTGCCCCATCCCATCATTCTTATTACAATCCGTACTTCCAGTTATCTCTGGATTAATCATTCATTGTCTAGATTCCACAAGAAACTGTAAACTCTATGAGGCTGTGTTCTTAGTGTCCAGCACTGTGCCTGCTCTCAGAAAACTTGCCGTCTGGTGCAGAGATAGACAAGTAAATAAGAAACTATAATAAAGACACCATTCCACACGTAAATGCCTTTTAAGCTCTTTTGCTCCTTCTACATAGACTAAAATGTCCTTCCCCTTTATATTTTGTATGCTTGAATCCTCCTCACCATTCAAGAACCAGTTCAATCTTCCTGCTCTGAGAAGTACTCTCTGCTGCCCATTTTGGAATAGCTCTCCCCTACCCGCTTTCTACTATCTTAATGACACTCTCCACTTTGCCCTGAGATCACAGAGACTGACTTAACTCTTCTCCTAGAAAATCAAAAGCTTCATGTGGGCAGGATCCAAACTGTATTCAGCTTGTGTCTCCCTCAGTATAGAGAGTAGCTCATTATGTTCAAGTAGCTGGTTTTCTGATTTCTAGAATACAATCATGTGTTTATCCATGTGTCCACCCTACCACTAGAAAGTAATGGGGCTGATTTGCAGAATGAAAAAGAAAAAAAAAACCCAACAAATTTAAAGTTATATCTCATATTTGCACAGCCAACACTTAGATCATCAATGTTTTAATAAGCATCAAGGACATAAGTTTTTTTTTTTTTTTTTTTTTTTTGACATATGCTGGGACTTGACTGGTCTTTTATTTCCTCAGCTTTATTTCCAAATCTGGCTCAATAATAAAAGTGACAGAAAAAACATATACAAAGTCATCTTAAAGGGATGACTCAGTGGATTATCAAGTAAGAAGATTGAGATTCCAAGTGAAACATGGACTGTTTGGCAAAACCTTACCATGAAAATGTGTACCCAGGCCAGGACCTCTGAAACTACTAGCTGTATTAAAAAAATTGGTTCTGCTCTGTTTTATGATGTAAAAATTTTGTATGTGTGTTCTTTTATTGAAGTGAAAGGAAATCATTTTGACTAAACAATGATGAATTTTAATTCATAAAATAGTTTTCAGACTGGAAAAAATACTTGGTAATAATATATCCAAATATGAAATTAGTGAAGTATGAAAATAGATGCAGTACTTGAGGAATTATAAAAATCACATCTGAACTGTCAGTTCTAGTCCTTCAAAGACCCTGTTCTCTTTGAGTGGGAGGAAGGCTTGGCCTTAAAGGTTTTTAGTTAGCAGGAAAAGAGCAAACTTCTTTATATTTTACCACACAGTCCTGTTCTTAGTATAGTCTCTTATCTGATTTATGAATTTCTCCTGGAATGAATTTTCCACAAATATATGATGGGGAACTGTGTAGCCTTGACATTCATTCTGCCTATGAATGTCTTTATTGTTAGCTCCTGGTATCCAGGCTGGGATCCAGGCATGTTCCAGGGACTCACCAACCAACATTTTATGTCTCCTTTTCTACATTTGAAAAGGGGGCAGAACCACTGAACACTAATCAGATTCTAAAGGTGTCTTCTTATTTGCTTAATATTTCTACACTGTTCAGAGGTGGCCAATATCAGCATGTTTTTGAGATGATAAAACCTTCAAATATTTATATGTATTTATATATATTTGGTTATTGATGGCCTACCATATTTTCAGAGCAATAGAGTTTTTGTTGATTTGATATGTGTCTGGTTTCTCTTCATTCTTTGACATTAGAGCACTGCTTATCATAGGTTACTTTCTCTTCAAGGTACTAGGGACATCAGACTAGGTTGAGGATTTCTACCATGTTGACAATTTGTATCTACTTTTTAAGTGTTTTCAATATTGTGTATTTGTTGTTTTTCCATTTTGGTGAGGAAATACCACTGAGTGCTGTTAGATGTTTTTATTCTTTTGATGTGTTTGTGGAAAGCTGGTATAACCTAAAAAGCACATTAGAGGAGTTCAAATGGTTCTTCAGAGAGTGGTGTTTTCTATGAAATGGATAGAGTACACTTTTGGTGGAAATTTTCTGATTTGGACTTCATCCTTTGTAAAACACCTAAATATATGAATATTGGAGCATTTGAGTTTTGTTGGCTTTTAGTTGTGTATTAGTAGTGGTTTGAAGCAAGTCTATTTACAACTAAATATGATTTGAATTTTTGTAGCTATGTGATAAAAGTAATTTCCTGCTAGATAATTTTAAAAGGGACCTCGTATTCTAAATAGTTGACATTCAATATTTTGTTTTAAATCTTCCTTTTCTATGTAAAATCATCTGAACTAATATCTATGGTGTAGATTCACTTATGTATCAGCTTCAGATGTAGCACCTTCAGATATATCAGTTATATATCACCTATAGATAGATTTAGATAGAAATATATTAACCCACATAAAGGATATGACTTTGGGCCAAGCGTGGTGGCTCACACCTGTAATCCTAGCACTTTGAGAGGCCTCGGTGGGAGGATTGCTTGAGGCCAGGAGTTTGAGACCAGCCTGGTCAACATAGTGACACTTTGTCTTTACAAAAAAGAAAAAAAATAGACAAATTAGCTGAGCATGGTGGTGCAAGCCTGTAGTCTCAGCTACTAGGAAAACAGGCTGGAGGATTGCTTGAGCCCAGGAATTTGAGGCTGCAATGAGCTATGATGATGCCACTGCACTCTAGCTGAGGCAACAGAGCAACACCTTATCTCAAAAAAAAAAAAAAAAAAAGAATATGCTTTTGAAAATCACAAGAATCTATATCTGTGGCTTTCACAGGAAGACAGGAAGGCTGAGATGGAAGATGTCATTGATACATTTGCCTTATAGACCCTAATTCATCTTCTCATGGACATCAACATCAGTCATCTTCATACCTTCACACCGTAGCCAGGGAGCAGTGAGGAGTGTGGTGCTCAGAGGAGGGCATTAGAGAAGAGAAGAGCCTATTATTCCCCAGGCCATCCCATCTTGTTTCATTTTCTGCCTACCTCCCAGTCCCAGCACATACCACAGGCACATAAACACCGCCCCCCCCCAAACATTTCCCTTTTCTACCCTTTTTGGCCCTGGAGTAATGGGTTAGAAAATCATGCTCTTTTTGCCAGAACTTGCACCTAAAACTGCCAGGGTATTAAATATAGGATAGCCAATGGTATAAATTACTCTACTGAAGAGAATTGGTACATTCAAATGGCATACTCCTTCCATTCAGAATATCTGAATGAAATATCATACTTTGCCCCTTCCGGAAAAAAAAAATCTGGAAGCAGACATTCAGAAAGAGTTTCCATATTGAAATGCCAAAATAGTAATATATGTATATATATATATATATATATATATATATATATATATATACACACACACACACACATATATATATATATATGATTTATTATCCCTTTGTTAGCAGAAAACTATGATCTTAAACAACTTCAGGCCCATCAAGATCTTTCCCAAGTAAGAATAGAATGGGCACTTTTGGTGATGCTCTAAGTTGCCCATTAGCTTCTGTTGTCATTAATGGGAAAGAATTTATCTACCTGCTTGTGTTTTTTCAAATATTCAGATGTCTGTTTATAGTCCTGGTCATCTATTTGAGAGAAGTCTCAAACAGCTCCAGGTGAATTCACCAAAAATAAACATTGGGAAAGCTTTCTGCCAATGATCAATGTGTCCATTGGCCAAATCACCAAAAATCAGTTCATCCAAAGCCAATCCATTGAATGACCAATTTATAAAATTTACCCAAATTTACTGATTCATCAAAAAACATGATTTAAGAAATACTCTTCTTGAATGTATTCCAAGAGTTCACAAACATGTTTCTGAAAGAGACTAGATGGTATTAATAAATATTTTAGGCTTTGCAGGCTACATAAAGTCTCCGTGGCATATTTTTGGATTGTTTGTTTTTATATCCCTTTAAAGAAGTAAACATTTTTCTTGCTTTGTAAAAAAAGAATAGGCTGCTGCTGATTTGGGGCTCTTAGGCCACAGTTTGGACCTCATATATATTATATATATATATATATATTATATTATATATTATATATATCAATATATTAAGTATCTTCTCATGTGAATATATTATTCTTGATTATATGTAATGACTGCATTCTTGATTATAGTCAATGGATATGTAATAGTTATCAGCATTTTAAGGAATGTTCAATTTGTCAAAAGTTAAAAGTCACAGGTTTGTCATTCTTATGAATAGAAACAGAATTTCAAGATTTCATATGAATATTTTTAGTTTATACTAATTTTAATATTAATTATTTCAAAAATTCATTTTCTAATTTTCAATGACTTAGCATATTTTCAGATTCTGTCACCAATATCACCAAATGATTCATTTGCCAAATTCACCTTTTCTTCCAAGACTCAATGTCTTTGAACTCTGATAAAGTTTGGTGATTGTATTGAAAGGTTTTAACAGCTTTTGAAGATACCTAGGATATTTTACTTAGCCAATTTTTTCTTTAGTATTTTAAGGAAGGTTTCATTTGTCTATACCACAGTTATCTACTCCTGCAGCTAGATTGAGCAGTAAACAAGAGAGGGGAACTTGTGAAAGAAAGAAGAGCTAGAATCTAGCACAGCCTGGGCTGCCAACCCCAGAAGTTTGGTTGGGAGGAAACTGTGATCCATGTGAGAAGGAGATAAGGAGCCGAGCAGGTTTCTGAAGGCACTGGCACTCTGAAATTCTTATTTCCTACCACAGTCTTAAACTCTGTTACTCCAGCATGCTGCAAATTTTATGAATGGTTTAAAGAAACAGATTTTTGGTAAATCAGTATATTTGGCCCATTTGGCAAATAGATACTTTGATTTATGGTCATTCAGCCAATTTGCCTTCTGGCAAGTTGGCTTTTGGAAAAATTAATATTAATAAATTGACTTGGTGAGTTGGTCTGCTTCCATCCCAAAAAGCAATGGCTTTTCAAGAGCAAAAAAAGCAAAGCTAAGGAGCTAGGAATGGGTCATGTTTGCACCCTTTCTGGAAAGAATGGAGAGCAAAGTAGTGTATATAAACTATTTGAGGGTTGGTAATAGCTCACACTCATCTGTAGTTCATTCTGTGGAGGATGTTCTTTGGTTAACTTGTGGTATGACTATGATGTAAAGGAACTGATTTTAACATGTGGCCCGTTGATTTCAAGGACATGCACACTTTGATAATAATTGGCTGGGCGCAGTGGCTCACGCCTGTAATCCTAGCACTCTGGGAAGCCGAGGCAGGCGGATTGCTCGAGGTTAGGAGTTCGAAACCAGCCTGAGCAAGAGCGAGACCCCATCTCTACTATAAATGGAAAGAAATTAATTGGGCAACTAATATATATAGAAAAAATTAGCCGGGCATGGTGGCGCATGCCTGTAGTCCCAGCTACTTGGGAGGCTGAGGCAGGAGGATTGCTTGAGCCCAGGAGTTTGAGGTTGCTGTGAGCTAGGCTGACGTCACGGCACTCACTCTAGCCTGGGCAACAAAGTGAGATTCTGTCTCAAAAAAAAAAAAAAAAAAAATGAAGGCATATTGGACATGTGGTACAGAAAAATCAAGACATTTCTGGCTGATTGAACAAAGCTAGAGATTATTTTATTACTCTCTAACGGTGACATAACTATTGCTCTCACTAGTATAAGGAGTTGGCAGACTAGATTCATGTTTTGGCTTTGTCACATGAACTTACATGTTATTCACCTTGTGAAGCTTTATTTCCCTTGTCTGTAAAGTGGGGATAATAATAGAGCATATGTCATAGGGTTATTGTAGGATTCAGAAAGGTAATATGTGTAAGATACCTACCATATGGTAGGAGCTCAGTAAATGATAGTGTCTCCCCTGTCAGTCAGAGATGAGATTTGTTGTGGGTAGGAGTGGGGCTAGTTAGCAGTTGCCTTATTATAATTGAGGATGATAATGAAGCATTCGCTTCAAGTTATTGATTTCCTGAACCGATCAAAATCCTATCTGCCTTTGGATAAAGTTCCTAAAATGAACTAAGTCCATCTTCAAATAATGTAAGTCTATTAAGTTGACCATCTCCAATGACTTATTTAGTAAAAGGTGCTATATTGAAAGAGAAGGTCCTATCAAATATTTAAAAAGCAGGGTAGTTATTTTATATTAGGAGGGATCAGGATTTGTACATTCATTCAGGGGATATTTACAGGTGTACATTGTATGCAGAGCCCGGTAGCCACAGAACACTCTCCTCCTCTACCCACCACCAAAAGGAAGGTATTAGTCTAGGTGATCTATCTAGTGATAGCAACATTCCCAATTCTTCCACTGCAATTTCAAGTTACAAAACTCAGACTCTTGATCTTCAGTCTGCTTATATTAGCACTGGAGAGTCTGCTTCTTGGTTCTGTAGGAATAGAGAAATGATAGAGTGTGCAGAACTTATCTTTGAGGAACATATTTTCTAGGAGAAAGAATTAAAATTACAAAAGAACAATTGTAAGGCAAATTACAGTATTATAACTTCAAAATCATATATTTAAATGGAGTGGAAACTTAGAGGAATGGAGTGATCAAAGGGAGAATGGCTAATGAGGACATTTGAGATGATCACATTTGTGTAGGACTCTATAGGTTATGAAACACATTTTTTCTCTCTTAAATTTTTGAAAATTTTACTTTTTTGTGTGTTTGAAGTTGAGAACAGTATTTTTCATTCTTATTGAGGTATAATGGACTAATAAAATTACTTTAAGGTGTGTGACCCCAGCTTCTGTCCTCTTCTGTGATATTCCTGGAATGCTGGATACAATAGTTGGGGCTGGGGCAAAGATGAGGCTATTTCAGGCATAATCCCTTAGGAACCACTTCACAAGAATCCTCTCTTAAGAGCATAGTGACTCTTGAGGGGAGGTGGACTCTGGAGGTGCTTATAACTATCTAGTTGTCAAGGATAGCTGAGATGTTGGGTCTGAAGGAAAAGAGGATGCCTGATACTTGACCCAAGGTTTTACATTTCAGAAACAGCATGGTAGTGGGTTTCTTCTGCAAGCCGGTAGATTATCTTTGGTTAGAGTAACTTTAAAAATTAGCTCCTTAAACTTTGTTCACAACCTGCAACCAAGAAGGGAAATCTGGTTTTTCTTTCTTCCATCGCTTTGGATCATCTCAGCTGTAAATTAAACAAGGAGAGACATTTAGGATTATATTAGAACAGCTGTAAATTAAACAAGGAGAGACATTTAGGATTATATTTTTACTGTCATCAGTTTCCTGACTCTCTGCTACAACTGTTCAAAACACACCTTAGTTTGTACTCCATTGACATATGAAAGGACAGTATTCATTTGACGTCTTTTTTTAATATTTACAGTTTCATTTATATAGCAAGTGGAAGTAGATGATATTTTGAGCCAAGAACAACCTTGTGTTAAAGTAATTCAGCAGTGTTGAGTACTTTACCAAATGAATATCTAACCTCCGTGAAAGAGCTAAAATGGTGAGAGAGTTAAGAAACATCAAGGGCTCAATTTAAGAGTAATATTTTGAGATTTTACATAGTAAGACAGAGGTACTTTTTTTTGTAGAATTAGAAACTGTTCTTTTCATATAACTACAACTAGCAAAGTGTTCTTTGATCTTTTTCTTTCTTTTTGAAAATTAAATGATACAATTTGGAAAAGGAAAGTTGTGTTTGTACATGTTCCTAACTAAAGGTCAGCAACAGATACGGCTGCAAACCCTCTGTTACATGCCATATCCTGAACCTCAATTCATTATTTATATGTACATATTAGTTGGATATGAAGTATTTCTTAATGCTTTTCTTTAAAAATGTATGTACTTATGTGTGATTTGTATATTCTTATTATAAGTCAAATATTTGCCATTTATATTAACTTATATAGAGGCATGAAGTGTAAATTCACTGAATAATTTGAAAACATTCACTTTTTTATTTACATTCTCGATATTCATGTCAGTAGACTTGAAGCAAAACATAGTTGCCTTACAATATTTTGTTGTTAACATCAGTGTTTTGTCTAGTAAAACTCACTGCATACTTGTTAATATAGCACTGTCCAATAGAAGTTTCTGTGGTGGCAGAAATGGTCTATAATCTACTTCATCCAACGCAGTAGCTACTAGCCACATGTAGCTACTAAGTACTTGAAATGTAGCTACTGCAACTGAAGAACTAAATTTTTAATTTTATGTAATTTAAATTAACTTAAATTTTAATTTAGTCACATGTGGCTAGTGGCTGCCATATTAGACAATGCAGTAATACATTCACTTGATGTTTATTTCAAATATAAAGATGATCACTTTTTAGAAGATAGTATAAAGGCATTACATTGCTTTTAAGGAACAGATAGAAGTCTCAACTTGTTATTTAAAATAATTGTGTCCAGCCAAGCAGACTTGGGATGAAGAATGTAAAAACATTTTAATTGAATTGACTGATAAGTTTTATTTGCTTATTCCTTTATTCACTCGGCAAATATCCATTAAGCACCTAGTAAGTGTTCCACATTGTGCTAAGTGCTGGGGATACAGGAAGTTTAAGGGATGTTCACTGCCTTCAAGAAATTCACCAGGTAGAAAAGGTGGGTAGAAAATAATAAGAAACTGTCATATAAGACAGAAGGGAGTTGAGAAAGAGAGAAGAGTTAAGGATGACTTGGAGGTTTCAGCCTTGAGTGACTGCATGGAGGATGGCACTATTCACCAAGCTAGGAGACACTGGAGGAGGAAGAGGAGTCTGGACCATGTTGAGCTGAGTTTAGACACCCAGATGCATGTACTGAATGCAGTTGCATATATGGGTCTGTTCAGGAAGAGGTCTTGAGATAGAAATGTGGGAGTCACCCCTATTTGAAGCCAAGGGATACAAAATGGTCTGCAAGGGAGATAACATGAAGAAATAACAGAAAGCCAAGAGCAACCTTGAAGAGGTACCAGCGTTTATTAAGTGAGAAAACATTCTATTAGGCTAAACTGGCTTATAAATTTAGTCAAAGACTAATTTTTAAATTTTAAAATAATCTTTATTAACAATTTTATTTTTTAAATGATGTGTGTGCTGATTTATAGATAACACCATTAATGCCTAAGTTACTTGACACTGAAAATAAAACCAGTAAGAAATACATATTAGACTTTTTATAGTTCAGTCATACACACAAATGACTGAATCACTTCATTAACTGGTTGTTCCATGCTATGTAAATTAATACTTCCTAAGTATTATATACTTTTAATATCCATAAATAATTTTCAGGCTCTTCTTAATTTTCTAGTATTAGAAATGAATGATAAAAATAAAATGGATTTTTGGCTGGGTCCTGTCAAATACAGAATGGAAAATTTCTCTCCATTGTATCAGCATTCACTTTTTGAAATCATACTGAATAATCCAGTTATCCTATTAATTATGTGTCTTCTGATTTAATTCAGAAGCTTTCACAGTTATCTTGTCATTGTCTTGCTGCTCCTAGGTCTTGTTTTTTATAATATTTATTAGCAGACTCCAGTTTCTCATTTTGTGGAGTAAAAGGGGCTTTTCAACAGAAAAACTTGAAAAAAAATACATTTTAATAACAAATTCTCATTTATGAAGAATTTTAAGACTTAAAATACTATTTTCAGTATTAAAAATAAGTTTGTCATTCATTCATAGTTTCTCCCTCTCCCAAACTCCTATTTAATTGGTGAAAAGCAAGATAGTATTTAGATTCTAGTGTGCCACAAAGCTGCATTCTCACCTTGGGCATCGAAATTCTAATTTTGATAGAAATGCATTGTTAATGAGCCTGAAAATGAAGAGTTTCTGTAATTACAGGAAACAAAATTAAATTTTGCCTGAAGGCATGTATTGTAATTGCAGTTGGTTTAAAAATTGAGAAAGAACATTGTACTCATACACCTTAGCTTTTTTTTTTTTTTTTTTTATCTTGCTGTGCTCACCACTGTTAAAAAGCATTGAGACCTGCAGCAAACTTGATTCTAATGAGGGTCTCCATAATTTTTTTTTTTTTTGTAGATGTGTTGCAGAACAACTTTCTCTGTAGGAAAAATGACACCTCAAAGATTGATGATATCGTCTACTAAGAAAAATAAAACGAATAAATTTTCTTATTTGAGAATTATTTTCATTGTATGATAGAAAATTTTGAATAATGGCATGTGAAATAGTCTTACTATCTCTCTTTTCACCTACTTATAGAAGTGTTCACCGTCATAGAAGTTCTAGAATGGAAGCTCTGCGTGCTGAATCTACTACTGCTGCTGCCTTCAAAGTATGTACATTGAGAGCCATAGATTTAAAGCGTGGACCCGTGTCCCCATGGTGTTGATTATTTAGTTAATGCATGTTGCTTTTAATTTAATTTTTTATTATAGTGTATATTTATTAATTTTTCATAGTCAGCTTTCCCAATAAAATTTATTTATTTATTATTTATTATTTATTATTTATTTTTATTTTAGCATATTATGGGGGTACAAATATTAAGGTTACGTATATTGCCCATGCCCCCCCACTGCCACCCGCTCAACACCTGAAAAAGGTTATTCGTACATATCCACTTAAGTGTTAATCCATTAATACCAATTTGCTGGTGAGTGCATGTGGTGCTTATTTTTCCATTCTTGAGATACATCACTTAGTAGAATGGGTTTCAGCTCTATCCAGGAAAATACAAGAGATACTATATCACCATTGTTTCTTAAAGCTGAGTAGTACTCCATGGTATACATATACCATATTTTATTAATCCACTCATGAATTGATGGGCACTTAGGTTGTTTCCACACCTTTGCGATTGTGAACTGTGCTGCTATAAACATTCGAGTGTCCCATTTGTAGAGTGTCATTTGATCTTTTGGGTAGATGCCCAGTACTGGAATTGATTGATGAAATGGTAGATCCACCTGTAACGCTTTAAGGTATCTCCATATTGTTGTCCACAGAGGCTGAACCAGTTTAGAGTCCCACCAGCAGTGTAGGAGTGTTCCTATCTCTCTGCATCCACGTGAAATTTATTGTTTGAGGACTTTTTGATAAAGGCCATTCTCAGTGGAGATAAGTGATATCTCATTGCAGTTTTGATTAGCATTTCTCTGATGATTAGAGATGTTGAGCATGTTTTCATATGTTTGTTGGCCTTTATTCTGTATTCTTTTGAAAAATTTCTGTTCATGTCCTTTGCCCACTTTTTGATAAGGTTGTTTGATTTTTTTCTTGCTGATTTTCCTGAGTTCTAAATAGATTCTAGTTACCAGCCCTTTATTGGATGTGTAGCTTGCAAAAATTTTCTCCAATTCTGTGGGTTGTCTGCTTGCTCTCTTGAGTTTCTTTGGCTGTGAAGAAGATTTTTAATTTGATCAGGTCCCATTTATTTATTTTTGTTGCTGCTGTGATTACCCTTGGGGTCTTCTTCATAAATTTTTTGTCTAGACCAATGTCTAGAAGAGTATTTCCAACGTTTTCCTCTAGGATTCTAATAGTTTCACACCTAAGGTTCAAGTCTGTTACCCAGCGTGAGTTGATTTTTTGTGAGAGGTGAAAGGTATGAGTCCTGTTTCAGTCTTCTGCATGTGGCTATCCAGTTTTCCCAGCACCATTTATTGAATAAGGATTCTTTTCCCCAGTGCATGTTTTTGTCTGCTTTGGCGAAGATTAGTTAGCTATATGAGGATGGTTTTATATCTGGGTTCTCTGTTCTGTTCCACTGGTCAATGTCCCTGTTCTTGTGCCAATCACCAGCTGTTTTAATGACTATAGCCTTGTAGTATAGTTTGAAGTCTGGTAAATTGATACCTCCCATTTTGTTTTTGTTGCCTAGGATTGATTTTGCCAGGGTCTTCTCTGGTTCCATACGAAGCGTAATTTTTTTTCTATATCTGTGAAAAATGATGATGATATTATGATAGGGATTGCATTGAATCTGTAGGTCACTTTGGGTATTATAGACATTTTAACAATTTTGATTCTGCCGCCCCATGAGCATGGTATATTCTTCCATATGTTTACGTCCTCTGATATTTCCTTCTTCAGTGTTTCGCAGTTCTCTCTGTAGAGGTCTTTTACCTCCTTAGTTAAGTATATTCCAAGGTACTTTATTTTCTTTGTTGCTATTTTGAAGGGAATTGAGTCTTTGATTTGGTTTTCTCTTGTACTGTAGTTGGCATATATGAATGCCTCTGATATCTGTGTATTGATTTTGTATCCTGAGACTTTACCAAATTCATTTATCAGATCAAGGAGTCTCTTGGTTGAATGCTGGGGGTTTTCTAGGTATAATATGATGTCATCAGCAAGGAGTGAGAGTTTTGTCTCTTTTGCTCCCATTTGGACTCCCTTAATTCCTCTCTCTTATTTGATTGCTGTAGCAAGGACTTCCAGCACTATGTTGAATAGAACTGGAGATAGTGGACAACCTTGCCTTGTTCCAGTTCTAAGTGGGAATGCTTTCAATTTTTCTCCATTCAGTATGATATTGGCTGTGGGTTTGTCATATATGGCTTGTATCATTTTTAGATAAGCCCCATCTATGCCTATTTTGTTGAGAGTTCTTATCATAAAAGGGTATTGAATTTTGTCGAATGCTTTTTCTACATCTGTTGAGAGGATGATATGGTCTTTGTTTTTGCTTCCAATTATATGGTAAATTACATTTATAGATTTGCATATGTTGAACCATTCCTACATCCCTGGGATGAAACCCACATGATTGTGATGGATTATTTTCTTGACAAGCACCTGGATTTGATTGGCTAGGTTTTTGTTGAGAATTTTTGCATCCATATTCATAAGGGATATTGGTGTGTAGTTTCCTTTTTTGTTGCATCTTTTCCTGGTTTTGGTAACAGGGATATGTTCACTTCATAAAATGTGTTGGGGAGGTTTCCATCCTACTGGATGTTGTGGAATAATTTCTGCAAGATAGGCACCAGTTCTTCTTTGTAGGTGTGGTAAAATTCGGGTGTGAAACCATCTTGTCTGGGACTTTTCTTTTTAGGAAGGTTTTTTATTGCTGTTTCAATTTTAGTACTTGATATTGGTCTGTTCAGGAATTTTATTTCTTCCTGGTTGAGCCTAGGGAGGCTGTGTGTTTCTAAGAAGTTGTCCATTTCCTCCACATTTTCCTGTTTGTTTGCATAGAGGATTTTGTAGTATTCATAAATTATATGTTGTGTCTCCCGGGCATCAGCTGTAATTTCTCCTTTATTTTCCTGATGGAGCTAATTAGAGATTTTTCTTTTCTGCTTTTCGTTAGTCTAGCCAAAGGTCTGTCAATTTTGTTTATTTTTTCAAAGAACCAACTTTTTGTTTTGTTATTCTTCTGTATGGTTTCCCTGTTGTAAATTTCATTTATTTCTGGATTGATCTTAATGATTTCACTTCTTCTGCTGGGTTTGGGGTTGGTCTCTTCTTCTTTTTCTAGCTCTTGGAGATGAATCATTAGGTTGTTTATTTGTGATCTTTTAGACTTTTGGATATAGGCATTTATGGAGATAAACTTTCCTGTCAGGACTGCTTTAGCTGTGTCACACAGGTTTTGATAACATGTGTCTCCTTTGTCATTTAGTTCAAAGAATCTTTTGATTTCCATCTTGATTTCCTCATTCATGAAGTGATCATTCAGCAGAAGGTTATTTAGTTTCCATGACTTTGTGTAGAAATGAGGGTTCCTGTTAGGGTTGATTTCTACTTTTATTCTGTTGTATTCTGAAAAGATACATGGTATGATTTCTATTTCTTTTAAATTGTTTGAGACATGCTTTGTGTCCTAGGATATGGTCAATCTTAGAGAATGACCCATGAGCTGATGAGAAGAGTGTATATTCTGTGGTTTTGGGGTAGAATGTCCTGTAAGTGTCAGTCAGGCCCATTTGTTCTAGAGTTCCACTTAAGTCCATCATTTCTTTGTTGATTTTCTGTTCGGAGGATCTGTCCTGAGCGGTTAGTAGGGTGTTAAAGTCTCTGACTATTATGGTGGTATTGTTTATCCATTTGTTTAGATCGAGTAGAGTTTGATTTATGAATCTGGGTGCACCTGGTTTGAGTGCATATATATTTAGAATTCTTATGTCTTCTTGTTGAACTGTACCCTTCACCATTATATAGTGACCTTCTTTGTCTTTTATTACCTTTGTTGATTTAAAAACTAAGTTATCTGTAATCAGCACTGCCATGCCAGCTTTCTTTTGGCTTCCATTTGCTTGAAATATTGTTCTGCACCCCTTTACCTTTAATCTATATACATCTTTGCAGGTTAGATGTTTTTCCTGAAGGCAGCAGATACTTGGTTTGTGTTTTTTATCCATTCGGCCAGCCTATGTCTCTGGAATGGGGAGTTGAATCCATTTAAATTTATTGAGGTAACTGGTAGGTGGGGCAGATTTCTGTCCATTGTGTTGGGTTGAACTATGCTGCTTTGTTTTCTCTCTTGAGCCTTCGTGGTATCTGGGTTTTGATCTTTAGCTTTGAGTAGATTTACATTAATGAGTCTTTATTGTGCTGATCCGTGGGTAACACTGTTTTGAGTACTTCTTGAAGGGCTGGTCTTGTCTTGGTGAATTCCCTCAGTCTTTGCTTATCTGAGAATGTCTTGATTTCTCCTTCGTATACAAAACTTAGTTGTGCAAGGAATAAGATTCTAGGCTGAGCATTGTTCTGTTTCAGAAGAGTGAGAATGGAGGTCCAGTCTCTCCTTGCTTGTAAAATCTCAGTAGAGAAGTCTGGTGTTATTTGAATTGGCTTTCCTTTTTATATTACTTGCTTCTTTCATCTTATAGCTCTTAGAAGGGCCTCTTGAGTTGATATTTTGGTCAGTCTGGTGACTGCATGTTGTGACGTCTTCCTGTTTGCATTGAATATCCCAGGGGTCCTTTGAGCTTCTTCAACTTGTGTCTGGAGATTTTTAGCAAGGCCTGGGAAATTTTCCTCTATTATATCTTCAAATAGCTTGTCCAACCCTTGAGTGTTGTCTTCTTCCCTTTCTGGTAACCCTATGACCCTCACATTAGGTTTCTTCACCTAATCCCACGTCTCTTGTAGGCTTTGCTCTTTTCTCTTGTTTCTCTGCTCTATTTCTGTGACTGATTTATTTAATTGGAAGGTGTTATCTTCAATATCTGAGATTCTTTCTTCTGTTTTATCTACCCTGTTCTTGATGCTTTCCACTGTGTTTTGTAGTTCCCTGAATTGATTCTTCATTTCCAGGAGTTCAGTTAAACTCTTCTTTATTGTTTCAATTTCTTCAGTGAGTTTTTATTCCAGGCCCTGGAGTCTTTTTGTGTTTTCTTTGTGTTGGTTATCCAGTAGTTCTTGCAGGTCGCTGAATTTTCTTACGATCCACTTTCGAAATTCCTCGTCTGTCATTTTGGTTGCCTGATTTTGGTTGGTATCTGTTTCTAAGGGGCTCATGCTCCTCTTTCAGGGTGTGGTTTCTTTTTGTTTTTTCATATTTCCTGATCTTCTTTGCTGATTTCTTCCCATCTCCATCAGTTGTTGCTTCTTGCCTTTAGGTTTTTCTTTGGGTATTGACACACCCTGTTTAGTCTCTGAGCCAGTAGGTGGTGTTTGTGGGTGAGATTCTACCACACCCTGTATGATGAGTCAGTAGGTTTGGTGAAAAGGGTGTGCAGGATGTCCTCACTGTCAGTAGGTGGCACTTGCTCAGAGGAGCAGGCTACACTGTTGCTTTTGGGTCTTCCATCCAGTTCTTGTTCCTCAGGAGAGGCACTCTATCTGGGACTTCCAGGTTGGTCCTTTTCTCCCCCTGAGTGAGGGCTGGTCTTGGAGTGAGTCTGGTTAGAGCTGGGTTGCATAAGCCTGACCTCAGGTACCACCAATCCTGTTAGCAGCGGTCAAAGTTCTGTTCTCTGCTTCTGGGAAAAGCTGTCAGAGAGGGGCTGAAATGATCCCGTTCAGTCAGAAAGTCTGCGTGTGGGGTTGGGGCTGTCTGAGACCCGCAGTCTGGAGTGGGCCTCGTTTTTCTACCCTCCCCAACTCTGCGGTTACTCCTGGGCTTCTGCCAGCAGGCCAGACATGATGCCACTGGGGCTCCCCTGTCTATGATGCTGGCCAGGATGTTCCCTGTGCAGGATGACTGCCTGGGCTGGGTGCTCGGCCCCACTTTGAGAGGAGCAGGGTTTCCCGCAAGGATGCTGATCTACCCCTGAAGGCACACCCACCTTGGTAGGCTGTTCCCGTATATCCCTTCTGTGCCCCGGGCAATGCAAGACCTGGGTTCATGGGATCTGGTCTGCAGCTCTGTCCTCTGGGCCCCGAAGTTGAATCTCTGACCCCACTAGGGAGAGGATTGCCAGTCCCAATTCACCCATGGGGAGCCCAAGCTGTGTTGATGTCACTCAGCCTCAGGGTCTGCCCTGTTCTCCTGGGATCACTGGGCCAGCAGCACCTGGGAGGGCTGGGAGGTAGGGAGCTCTCCATCTAAGTTCCACTCAGTCAGCTGTAGGGCCTCAAAAGGGAAAGTCCGTTTCCCTGGAGGTGCCTCTGGCTGGTGGCTATATTGTCTCTGTAGAAGCCACGGATAGGGACAGGGGAGGGGAGAAGGAGGCAATATGGCGCCTGCTGCGAGGCTCAGGTCTGTGCACAAGGAGTAGCCCCGAGGGAGTTGTGAGTCTGGTGCGGTGTCCGCTACAGGCTTACCGCTCACTGGCGGTGGCCATCTCTGGGCTGGTGTCCGCAGGTCTCTCCAACTGCTGGGGAGCCCACTGGCAGTACGAGATGCAAGGGAGGGGAAAGTTAACCATTCCACCTACCCTTGCTGCTGGTCTCCAGGCTACTCAGGAGGTCTCTGCTTCTAGTTCTCCTCTGCACCCTCCTCCCGTGGAGTCTCCCTTGGTCTCAGGTATCCCTCCTTCTGACCCTTCTCCGATGTATGCTTGTCTGCTTGTTTTTTTCTTCTAATTTCTCCTAGAATCTGCCTTTTCTGCAGAAACACTCTGTCTGGCGGTGTTTCTCGTTTGTCATCTTGCTCCACCCCCTGCTTTTAATTTAATTTTAAGAAGATTTTAATTTCAAAAAGTATCTCATATGGGTATAGCAGATGAGAAATTTTCCACATTTTGCCATTTTGTAGACATTTCTTATTGGGAGCCAGTAACTGTCACGCTTAGAATCGTCCCTGTATAGCTTAAAGAAGAATTAAGCTAAGCTCTATTCCAGACATTTATCAGTGTCTTTTTGCTGTTTTTGAGTGCATTTTATAATGAAAGTTTACTAATCTGCATGCTGCAGTATGCTATGTGAGTAGACTCATAAGATTAAGTCACACCATCATGGGGAGAACCCAGTCCCTAATTAGCTTGGGTTGTCCCCATCCTTTCCTTAAGACATTAAGTCTTTCATCTATTTACTCATTCATCAGATGTTACTAGAAAGAATCCTTTAGGGATATACATGAATAAAAATCTAAAACCTGGGTCTTTCCTCAATAATCTGAAACTCTAGCTTTGGATATAAAATCAAACTGCAAGAAGAGAGGTACTGAAGAACAAAAGAGACATTTCCAATGTTAAAAAGTGGCAGGGGGGTCCTTCACTTTACCTGCTACCCCATGGGTGCATGTAACATAGCGGATAGACTAGGTCACCACAGTGGTAACAGTACCATGTTTCCCTGAAAATAAGACAGGGTCTTATATTTATTTTTCCTGAAGAAGACCCCCTAGGGCTTATTTTCATGGTATGTGTTATTTTTCCCTCAAAGCCTAAGCTCGCAGCACGCATAGGATGGCTGGGACCTGACAGGGGGAGCCGACTTTGTTGTTGGGGCTGCCCACACCTTTTCGGTCACCTCTGGGATAGTAGTTGTCACAATGGGGCAGATGAGATATATTATCTTCTTTACCACTCCGCTACGAAATGCATGGGTTGTGCAGATACGCTGTGCAGCCACACCCATCACTAGGTCTTATTTTCAGGGTAGGGCTTATATTGCGCAAATGTTTAGAAATCCTGCTAGGGCTTATTTTATGGAAAGGTCTTATTTTCGGGGAAACACGGTACTGCAGAGAAAAAATATGGCTGAGACATCAGAAGATAAGGTTTTGATTCCTAATATGGCCACTTACCAGTTATGTGGCCTGGGGAAAGTTATTTTACCTCAGAGTGCCTCAGTTTCCTCATCTGTAGAATGGAGATGATAATAATAATATCTGCCAGGCTATCCCATAGGGATATAATAATGCTCAAAGGAATCTTACTTGTATCTTGTCTGTATTCCTGCAATAGAAGGAACCCTCTGTGAGAGCAGGGACCTTTTGCTATCTTGTTGATCAGCATATTTCCAGTATCTTGCAGAAGGCTTGGAACACATAGTAGGCACTCATAAATATTATACTATCCTGGCTTAAGCTTAAGCCCAGTATCCAAAGTGAGGCAACACAAGATCAGAAAAATGGGCTCCACGTGTACATGCCATCGAGTTGGTACTGACTGATTAACACTATGTTGCTCATAAGGTGGTAGGGTTCACCAGGGATTCGGGGGTTAAGGGGGTAGACCCACATCTTAGGGATGTGGTGAGCATTGTGGAGGGGAAGGGCATACCTCTAACCCTTCCTAGGGAGAGGCAAAGATATAAAATGTAACCAAAATGTCTAAAAAGAAAAGAAAACATTTATCTGGTGTCGAGCAGGTGGGAGGGGGGAGGAGGGGATGGGCATATACATACATAATGAGTGCAATGCTCACCTCCTGGAGGATGGACATGCTTCAGGCTCTGACTCGAGGGGGGAGAGGAGGCAAGGACAATATATATAACCTTAACAAGATTTGTACCCCCATAATATGATGAAATAAAAAAAATATTAGATACACAAATGAGTAATATATGTTAAAGCACTCTGTTATTTTTATAAAACTCTTCAAATGTATGGTAAAGGGATTTCAAGAGCAGTACAGACAGGCTATATGTGTGGGCTGTCACTCTGGTTTTCAGGCTTCTATGTGGTTTTTGCCTGAAAGGATTCACACATTCCTGGGGACAGTCCAGAGAGCAGCTCTTTACAATATTTGTTCTCTTGTAACGTGGAGATACTGTGAGCATGTAGTTTAAACATGAAGTGCTAATTTTGTATTGAATTTTCCAACTATTTCTCATTATCAAGGTACTTCTATGTAAATAAAACTTTCTCCCTTCAAAGGAAGTACCTCTTTTTATCCTACCATTCTGTTTAAAGAAATATGAGACAAGTAGGAAATTAGGTAGAAAAAGGCTAATTTAAACAGAGCAATGTTCTGTTTACACACAAACTAATTACAGGTTTGCTAGGAAAAGAGGCCAAGCTAACCATATATTTCTAGCCATCAGTCTAACATCTACCCAGCTGTCAGCCTTGCTTCATTGGTCAATCAGCTGACAAATATTTGCCCAGGATCTATAGTGTACTGCATGTGAAGAATCCAGAGTCCTTAAACTTAGTGTGTTTTGAGGAAAGTTGGATTAAAATATCCTCACTTTACAAAGTATATGAAACCTAAGTTTTCATAACATTTGAAGAAAAGAGATTCTTAAAAAAAAAGAAAAAGAAACCCATAATTCCATTGCCATGGCACAGCTGCTGTTTAATTGTGCTTATTCCTATTCAGTCTTAGTCCACCAACATATATATTTTTCATATAGTTAGTATGAAAAATATAGCTTATATGATATTTCATACTCTTGGCTTCCACTTACCACCAAGTAAGTTCCATTTTTCTACAGTCCCGTTTTTTATCATTTCAGTAACTGTACATTATTCTATGGAATTGGAGGACTTCTGATTCCAACCAAGATGGAGTGGGAGGGATTAGATTAATTTTGCTGCCTAAAATAAGTAAAAATAAAACAGACAAAACATATGCCATAAGACTTTTCAAGATAATGGCCATCAGGCAACAAAGGCTAGGGATCCTTTAGCAATGGGAAACCAATGAGGTGAGGCTCACAGTTACCACAGCTTACTACCTAGCAAGTTTCTAGGCCACATGGTAGAGAGGAAGAACACATACGGAGCCCAGTGGACTGCCTGAGTCAAGGAGATTGAGCTGAGAGTATAGGGACACTAAGTTTGCTAGCAGAGTTCCAGAGAAGAGAGCTGCATGGAGAGAGAATGCCAGAGATCTGTGAGAGTCCCCCTCTATAGAGTGTTCAGCAGATTACTGATTGGCACACATATTTGAAGAAGCTACTTGAAGTGGAGGTGGAGAAAGAACCATCTGAGTGGATTACTGGGAACAATGGCAGTACTCACAAAGGGCTGGTAATAGTTCTTGTTTGTACCAGCCACACTGGAAATCCTCTTAATATACATGGCACTAGGTAAGAGTACACAGAAAGGTCTTTCCTTGGGCATGGGGGATAATTAGCCCTAGGCTAAACGTTGCTTTGATTCCCACTAACAAATCATAAAGGCAAGACTGAAAAGGATCAAACTGTTTGCAAGTGTCTTCCATATGTTTTTTGCAGTTTGGTTTTTTGAGGCTAGTGTGTTTGAAATGGTTTGAGATTTTGTGGTCTGTTGACACTCTGAGGAACTTAGAATATGTTAGCTTCCTTTTACTTGGTGAGCTATCCATGGCATTTGCAAATGCACACAGAGTACCTGAGACTGGGTAACTTATAAAGAACAAAGATTTATTTCTTATAGTTCTGGAAGCTGGAAAGTCAAGATGGAGGGACCTACAGCTTGGTGAGGGTCTTCTTGCTGCATCATCACAAGATGGAAGAAGGGCAAGAACCCTATCGAGAGAGAGAGAGAGGAAAGGGGGTGAACTTATCAGGAGCTCAGTCCTGTGGTAACTAATGTACTCCTGAGATAATGGCATTAATCCCATCCCCTCATGACCTAATCACCTCCTAAAGGTCTCACCTCTCAATACTATTGCATTGGGGATTAAATTTCCAACACATGAACTTTGGGAGAAACATTTAAACCATAGTACCAAGTATAATCTAACTACATTCTAGAACAAAGATGAAGATATTTATAGGAATACAAAATAGTTATTAATGTATGAGGTACAATTAACAATATTGTGTCATTAAGTCCAAGATTACCAGGCACGCAAAGAAGCAGTAATATATGAGCCTTATCAAAGGGAATAACCAATCAATAGAAACCCGTGCAGAACAAACACAGAATTAGAATTAGTGAACCAAGATACTAAAACACTTATAACTGCGTTGTATATGTTCAAATTTTAAGTAGAGAGGTGGAAGATAGGGAGAAAAAATATCAAATTGAAATTTCAGTGAAAGCTATGCTGGGTGGGATTGATGGCAGATTAGACACTGTAGATTTAGTAGATTAGTGGATTTAAAGACAAAGCAATAGAAACTCTCCAAAATTAAGCATAAGGAGAAAAAAATTTTAAAAACAGAAAAGAACATCAGTTTGCTGTTGGAAACTTCAAGAAGCCAAATATATATATATATATATATATATATATATATATATATATAGTCTTTAAAGGGTAGGGAGTGGTCGCAGAGAAAAATTTTTGAAATAATAATAGCCAGAAAATTTTTCACATTTGATCAAAGCTGTAAAGCCAAAGATCCAAGGATCTCAACTAAATACAACCAGAAGAAACATGAAGAAAACCACAAGCCCCCTGCCAGGGATCATCATATTTTGGTCTATCAGCTGTTGCTATAGACAACTCTGCAATCAAAAACAGTCATGCTCTATTGAAAACAGCTGTTAATTGACAAGGAACTGAGAACAAGGTGTTTGTGTTGGGTATAAAGTTCCTTTCACAAAACCACTACTTCACCATTTGGACAGCAATGGCCTAATGTGGAAGCATTGGTGCCAATTGAAAGCAAATCTTTTCTAACTGTCTCTGTACAAAGTACTTGCTCTTAATTATGAGTTTGGGGGACTTACGTTACCAGTTACTGACATTCTGCCACCCATTGCTAGAGATCTGTTGCTCCTGAACCATGTTGCACTAAACAAGCATGTTTGGCAGAATTGGAGCTTGTACATTATCAGGTTGCTTCCTCACCCAAATCCATGGTGCCTGGCAGTGGCTTTGATCATGAACCGAGGGCTTGGTGGGGTGGAAGAACCATTGTACATATCAGACTCCAAGCAGTCTACTCGAGCTGATTGTGTGCAAATGGGAGGAAACGACAAACCTGGCTTACAGAATAATCATAAGAACACCTTGCAGTGATGTTACACCTACTTTGATTAAGTGGTAGGCACTTAATTGTTTATTCATTCAAGAGATACTTGAGTGTCTAGAAAGTTGTCTAAGAAGGTCAGCCCTCAAGAATAATAATAATGCTAAAAACTAAAGTATACTGAGGAATTCCTATGTGTCAAACATGGGGCCAGGTGCTTAACCCTCACAATAGCCCCATGTGGCATTATCATTCCAGTTTTACAGATGGTGAATCTTGGGCTCTTGCTGTTGAATAACTTGCCCAAAGTCGCACAGTAAGTAGCAGATCCAGGATTCAAACCCAGGTCTGTCTGATCCCAATATCTATATTTCTTACTACACAATGAAGCATCTACTTTCAAAGCTGTCTGTTTGTTCACATTGTCCTATTCTTTGTTATATGGTTTCTGTTTGTTTCTTTATGTCTTTGAACATTTTAAATGTATTTACTTTTAAAGGCCATTTCTGATTTCTTCATTTACTATATACAAGACATTATTTTAGGTTGGGGGGATGGATTCATCATTTAACAAAACAGTGAAAAATTCTTGCTCTAGAAGGGCTCATATTCTAGCATTCGGAAACACACAATAAATGAGATAAACGTATTAAATAAAAAAATCATATATTAGAGGATGACAAGAGTTATTGGAAAAGTAGAGCAAGATGAGGAGGATTGGAAATGCAAGTGGTAGGGGAATACAGTATTAAATATGAGCAAAGACTTGAAGGAAGTAAGAAAGCTAATCATGAAGGTATCTGAGGGGGAAACTATTTCAAGAAGAGGAAAAATAATTGCAGGGCCATGAGATGGAAGTGTACCATCCCAGTCTGGGTCTAGTCATGCCAGGATCTTGAGGTGGAAATGTTTAGAGGAATAGCAAGGAGGTGAGAGGGGCAAGAGCAGAGTTAGCAAAGCTGAGAGTTGGTATTGACGAAGGCAGAGCGATAGTGGAGATCAGGTTGAGTAGGGCCTTGGAAACCATTGTACTGATTTTGGCATTTACTCTGAATGAAATGTGGAATGATTACAAAATTTTGAGCAGAAGAGTGGCGTGATCTGACTTGGTTTTAAAAGAGTCATGGTGTTGAGAATAGACTGTGGGGAGGACAGGCAGAAATGGAAGATAAGGAAACCAGTTAGGAAGCTATCTCAGCAATCCAAATGAAAGATGGTCATGGCTTGGACTAGGTAGTAATAGTAGAAGTTATGAGAAACGGTCAAATTCTACATATATTTTGAAGGAAGAGCCTTTGGATTTGCTGGCATTTGATGAAGAATGTAAGAAAAAGGAGTTCAGGTTGACTTTAAGATGCTTGACCTGAGCTACTGCTAGGATGATGTTGCATTAACTGAAATGGAGACAATGATGGGAATAATTTGCTAGCTTAGGAGCATTTTGTGTGTGTATATGTGTTGTGTGTATGTGTGTGTGGTCAGGAGGATTAACATCAGGGACTTAGTTTTGAAAATGTTTATGATCTCGATTCCCATTAAACATACAACTGAAGAGGTGATGCTGGACTGGAGATTTGAGTTTGGTAATCAACAACATGGATGGTCTTAGAGCTATAAACCTGGATGAGGTCACCAAGGTAGATAGCAGCAAGGACCAAGGACTGAGCCTTGGACTATATCCAATGTTAAGACATTAGGATAAAGAGGAGGAATCAGCAAAGGAGACTGAGAAGAAGTGATCAGTTGAGGTAAGAGATAAGCCAACTTAAGAAAGTATTTGCAGAAGGAAGGAATGAAGAACACTGTAAAATACTACTGATGGATTACGCATGTTGACAATTGAGAAGTGACTGTTAGATTTAGGATGTGCACATCATTGCTAAACTTGAGAGAAATTTTGGTGAAGTACAGTGGGGTGCAGGGAGTTAATGTCTGATTAGAGTAGGTTTAAGAGAGGATGATATAATTGGAGACATTGGGTATAGAAAACCCTTTTAAGAGGTTTTTCTGTAAAAAGAATCAAATAAATGAGGTGGCAGGAGGAGAAGGGGTGGCATCCAGAGAGGATTTTTTTTTCTGGAGAAAGTAGGTGCTGAACTATTATTATAGGTAGCTATTATAGTGTGGGTTATTTGGGTTTTTAAATTTTTATTTCAGAGTATTATGGGGGTACAAAGGTTTCAGTTACATAAATTGTTTTTGTGCTGTTTGAGTCAAAATTATAAGTGTGCCCATCACTCAGATACATAGTGTGCATCATAGCCATTAAGTGTGAATTTACCCATCCCCTTCTCTCCCCTCCTACCTGCTTGATTTCTGATGAATATTATTGCCATATGTGCCTGTAAGTGTTGATTAATTAGTTCCAATTTAATGGTGAGTACAGGTAGTGGCTGTTTTTGTATTCTTGTGATACTTTATTTAGAAGAATAGTCTCCAGTTCCATCCAGGTTAATACAAGAGGTATTATTAGTTCACCATTTTTTTATGGCTGAATAGTACTCTATGGTATACATATACCACATTTTATTAATCCACTCATGTATTGATGGGCTATTGAGTTGTTTCCACATCTTTGCAATTATGAATTGTGCTGCTATAAACATTCAAGTGCAGGTGCCTTTTTATAGAATGCTTTTTTTCCTTTGGGTAAATACCCAGTAGTGGGGTTGCTAGATCAAATGGTAGTTCTACTTTTAGTTTTTTGAGGTATCTCCATATGACTTTCCATAGAGGTTGTATTAGTTTGCAGTCCCACCAGCAAGCAGTGTATGAGTGTTCCTATCTCTCCACATTCATGCCAGCATTTGTTGTTTGGGGACTTTTTGATAAAAGCCATTCTTACTGGAGTTAGGTGATATCACATTGTGGTATTAATTTGCATTTATCTGATGATTAGAGACATTGAACATTTTTTCATATGTTTGTTGTCTATTAATCTATCTTCTTTGAAAAATTTCTGTTCATGTCTGGCCCACATTTTAATGGGGTTGTTTGATTTTTCTTGCTGATTTTCTTGAGTTGTATATAGACTCTGGTTATTAGCATTTTATAAGATATATAGGATGGAAATATTTTCTCCATTCTGTAGGTTGCATATTCACTCTAATGATTGTTTTCTTGGCTGTGAAAAAGCTTTTTAATTTGATCAGGTCCAATTTACTTAGTTTTGTTGTTGTTATGATTGCTTTTGGGGTATTATTCAAAAATTCTTTGTCTAGGCAGATATCTCTAAGATTTTTCCAACATTTTCTTCTAGAATTCTTGTAGTTTCATGCCTTAGGTTTAAGTGTGTTATCTACCGTGAATTGATTTTTGTGAGTGGTGAGAGTTGCAGATGCTGTTTTAGTCTTTCACATGTGGCTATCCAGTTTTCCTAGCACCATTTATTGAATAGGGATTCTTTTCCCCAGTGTATGTTTTTGTCTGCTTTGTCAAAGATTAGATGGCAATATGAAGATTGTTTTATATCTGTTCTGATCCATTGGTCTACATCTCTGCTCTTGTGCCAGTAACATGATGTTTTGGTTACTATAGCATTGTAGTATAGGTTGAAGTCTGGTAAATTGATCTCTCCCAATTTGTTCTTTTTGCTTAACATTGCTTCAGCTATACAGGGTCTTCTCTGGTTCCATATGAAGCATAGAGTTATTCCTTCTAGATCTGTGAACAACGATGTTAGTATTTTAATAGGGACTGAATTTAATCTATATATCACTTAGGGTAGTATAGACATTTTAACAATGTTGATTCTGCTGATCCATGAGCATGATATGTTTTGCTATATGTTTATGTCTTTCACTATTTCCTTCCTCAGTATTTCATAGCAGTTCTCCCTGTAGAGGTCTTTCGCCTCTTTAGTTAAATATATTCCTAGGTATTTTATTTTCTTTGGTGCTATTGTGAAAGGTATTGAGTCTTTGATTTGGTTCTCAGATTGACTGTTATTGGTGTATATGAATGCTACTGATTTGTGTACCTTGATTTTGTAACCTGAGACTTTGCTGAAATTGTTTTTCAATTCCAGTAGTCTCTTGGCAGAATCTTTGGGCTTTTCTAGATATACGATCGATCATATCAACAAAGAGCGATAGTTTGACCTCCTCTGCTCCCATTTGTATACCTTTGATTTCCTTCTCTTGTCTGATTGCACTGATTAGGACTTCTAGCACTAAGTTGAATAGAAGTAATGATAGAGGGCAACCGTGTCTGTTTCCAGTTCTAAGCGGAAATGCTTTCAATTTTTTCCCATTTACTATGATGTTGGCTGTGGGTTTGTCCTATATGGCTCTTAACATTTTGAAGTAAGTCCTGTCTATGCCTATTTTATTAAGCATTCTGATCATAAAAGGCTGCTGAATTTTGTCAAATGCATTTTATGTGTCTATTGAGAGGATCGTAGGGTCTTTGTTTTTACTTCTATTTATGTGGCGAATTACATTTATAGATTTGCATATGTTGAACCATCCTTGTATCTCTGGTATGAAACCCACTTGATCATGATAGATTATTTTTTTGATGTGCAGCTGAATTTGGTTTGGTGGGATTTTATTGAGAATTTTTCATATATATATTCATAAGGGATATTGGTCTGTAGTTTTTTTTTTTGTTTTTTTTTTAGTCCTTTCCTGGCTTTGGTATCAAGGTGATATTGGCTTTGTAAAATATGTTGGGGAGGATTCCTTCCTTCTTGATGTTATGGAATAATTTCTGTAGGATAGATACCAGTTTTTCTTTGTAGGTCTGGTAAAATTTGGGCATGAAACCATCTGGTCTGGGACGTTTTTTGTTGGAAGATTTTTTATTGCTGCTTCAATTTTGGTACTTGATATTGGTCTCTTTAGGAATTCTATTTCTTCCTGATTGAGCCTAGGGAGGCTGTATGTTTCTGAGAATTTGTCCATTTCCTCCACATTTTCAAGTTTATGTGCATAGAGGTTTCTATAGCATTCATAGATGATATTTTGTATTTCCATGGTATCAGTTATAATTTCTCATTTTTCGTTCCTGATTGATCTTATTAGAGTCCTTTCTTTTCTGCATCTGGTTAATCTAGCAAGAGTCCTTTAATTTTTTTTTATCTTTTCAAAGAACCAACTTTTTGTTTCATTAATCTGTATAGCTTTTTTTTTTTACCAATTTCATTTATTTCTGCTTTGATCTTGGTTATTTCTTTTCTTCCCTGGGTTTGGGATTGGTTTACTCTTCCTTTTGCAGTTCCTTGAGTCAATTCATTAGATTTTTGATTTGTGGTCTTCCTGTCTTTGGATGTAGGCTTTTGGCTATGAATTTTCCTCTCAGGACTGCTTTAGCTGTATTCCACAGATTTTAATGACTTGTGTCCCCTTTATCATTTAGTTCAAAGAATCTTTTGATTTCTATCTTAATTTCCTCTTTGATCTCACTATTGTTTACTAGTAAGTCCTTTAATTCCCATGACTTTATGTAGTAATGAGTGATTCTGTTGGTGTTGATTTCTAATTTTATTCCACTGTGGTCTGAGAAGATGCATAATTTCTGTTTGTTAAAATTTGTTGAGACATGTTTTGTGGCATAGGGTGTGATCAGTCTTAGAGAATGTCCCATGAGCTGATGAGAAAAATGTATATCCAGTGGTTTGGGGGTAGAATGTTCTATTAATATAAATGTTTGTTAGGCCCATTTGTTCTAGAGTTCTGTTTAATTCTGTTGTTTCTCTGTTTATTTTCTGTTTGGAGGATATGTACTGTTTTGTCAGAGGGGTGTTGAAGTCCCCGGTATTATGGTACTGCTGTTTATCATTTTGTTTAGATCTAGTAGGATTTGCTTTATAAATCTGGGTGCACCTGTGTTAGGTGTGTAAATATTTAGAATTATTATGTCTTCTTGTTGAATTGTTCCCTTTACTATTATATCATGATCATCTTTCTCTTTCTTTACTATTTTTGATTTGAAGTCTATGTTATCTGATATGAGAACTACACAGCTTTCTTTTGATTTTCATTTGCATGGAATATTGTTTTCCATTTCTTCACCTTGAGTCTGAATAAGTCTTTGTGGTTTAGATGTGTTTCCTGGAGACAGGAGATACTTTGCTTATATTTTTTCATCCATTCAACCAGCCTATGTCTCTTGAGTGGGAAGTTCAAGCTATTCACATTTATTGAAAGAATTGATAAGTGGAGTGGATTTCTGTTCTTCCTGTTGAGTAGAACTTTATTGTTCTGTTTTACCTCTTGAGGCACTGTAGTGACTGAGCTCTGACCTTTACACAGGTGGGCATCTATTATGCTGATCCATGTATAGTGCAGGTCTGAGTACTTCCTGCAGGGCAGGTCTGGACTTAGCGAATTCCCTCAGCATTTGCTTGTCTGGAAAAGACTTAAATTCTCCATTGAATGTGGTACTTAATTTTGCAGGATACAGAATTCTAGGTTGGCAGTTGTTTTGTTTAAGAAGACTGAAGATGGGGACCTACTCCCTTCTTTCTGCTGAGAAGTCTGCTGTTATCCTGATTAGTTTTCCCTTTTAGGTCAGTTGTTGCTTACGTCTGGCTGCTTGTAGAACTTTCTCTTTCACTTTCACTCTGGCCAGGTGAATATTATATGTCTTGGAGATGTTCTTTTTGCTTATGAATCTTCCCAGAGTTTGATGACCATCTTGTGTCTGGATGTCTGGATCTCTAGCAATACTGGGGAAGTTTTCCACAATAATTCCCCTCAAATACATTTTCCATGCTTTTAGCACTTTCTTCTTCTCCCTAAGGTATACCTATAATTTGTATGTTTGTTCACTTCACATAGTCCCATATCTCTCTAAGTAATTGCTCTGCCCTTGTTGTTCTCTGCCTCTTTAAATGGTTGGATTAGCTTGAGAGCCTTGTCTTCAAGCTCTTATATTTTTTCTTCTCCTTGGTTTAATCTGTTGCTGAAACTTTCTACTGTGTTTTAAATATCTGTGAATGACTCATTTCTTTAAGTTCTATTATATCCTTCCTAATTTTATCAGACTCTTTAGTGACTTTTTCATTAATTTCCTGAAATATTATTTGGGCTTCTTTTTGTTAGTTTTCAACTTTCTCTTCAATTCCATTAATCTTATTTGTCATCTATATTCTGAATTACATTTCTGTCATTTCAACAATTTCCTTGTAGTTGGAGTTCACTGCTGTAGCTCTGTTGCAATCCCTTGGGAGTGTTGATCTGTTTGGATCTTTCATGTTGCCAGGATTTGTTTGTTAGTAGGTGTGTAGGACTCCTGTTCCTTGCTGGGAACTCTCCAGATAGTTGTATGATGCTCAAGTTGGGAACTGGATGAGACTCTCTTCACTGAGTCTGGTGTTGTGAGGATTGCTCTACCCAGGGTCTCCCCAATGAGGTAACCACAGCAGCAGAATAAGGTTGCCATGGGTCCTGGGTAGTGGGTGTTTGCTCAAAGTAGGTCACAGTGTGCTAGTGGCTTGAGTACTGGGGGTCCTGGTGGGCCGTTGGACTTTGGAGCAGCTCTTCCAGCCTTACTTTGGTGGTGGAGGCTCTGGGTTGGGGTCTTAGGGTTCAGGTGCAGTGCTAGAGGCTTGGGAATGGTGTCTCCAGCATGGTTGGGAGTTCTGGAATCACAGAGGTGGAGCCTCAGATTCCAGTGTGAGAGCCTCAGACCCGGGACTGGAGAGGAGCCACAAGCACAACTTCTGAGCAGAGCCTCTGAGGCAAAATCAGGGCTGTGCAGATGGCAGGCTGATCTGACCTGGATGGCAGGGTCAGGGCAAGCAGGCAGTAGGCAGTCAAAGCCCAGAGGGCAGAGTCAGGGTGAGCAATCAGAAAGCGGATCCATGGGTACCGGGGTCCTACTAATGCCAAGTCAGGCAGGCTGTGGTTGGTTCTGGTGGCCCAGGGACTGTGGGACTCTCCATGTTTCTCTTGGGACCTTCCAAAGAGGCCACCCAAGCCTCTTAGTTCATAGCCTGCTGCATTACTTAGTAAGAGCTTCTGAGCCAGGAGTGGAGTAGAGCTGGAAGCAAAGCCTCTGAGCAGGGACTCTGAGCCAGAAGTGGAGCTGTGCAGATGGCAGCTGATCAGACCTGGAAGGCAGGGTCAAGGCCAGGCAGGCAGGAGGCAGCTAGAGCCTGGAGTGCAGATTCGAGGCTGAGCAAGCAGCAGGCTGCTCCTCAGGCACAAGGGACCCACTGGTGCCAGGTCAGGTGTGCAGAGGTCACAGCTCTTCACACTCAAATTAGGACCCACCAAAGCAGTCCCCAAAGCCTCTTACTTTGGGGCCTGCTGGTCTCGGGTCACTTCCTGTGCTCAGGTCCTGCTGCACTCCAGGGTTGAAGGGCCTGGCCTCAAGTTCGAGGATATGGCTCAGGAAAGCCACAAGTCAGTCCACTCCCTCCCCAGCCCAGTGTAGAACTGGCATGGTGCACCCGAGAATTCAAGATGGCTTTAGCTCTTGCCTGATCCCCACAGCACCGTTGTCTAGTGCAATAGCTCTGCACAGACTCTAGGCAGATCCCAGTCTGAGCAAGTAGGAGGTCTGTGGGGGTGGTGGGAGAGGTCTTGCAGTTCAGTCTGCACTGTGTTGGCAGGGTGAGCATGGCACTCCCATGCTCTATTCTCCTATTGTTCCCCTCACATTCTCTGATCTTGTTATATGTATCACCCTGTCACCATTTTTTCCACACTGAGTGTCCTGTGTTGCTTCTCTGTGAATTCACAATGCTGCTTTAGGGATGAGCAGTCCATATGTAGGCAGCTGCCTGCATCTTCCCTTATTTCCTTGGGAGAAGCAAGCTGGCAGGCTGCCTCTAGTCTGCCATTTTTTTTTTCTTGAGAGTATTTTTAAAATCAGTATATTTTTAAAATTCTGCTGTATTTTATCCCCATTTTCCCCACATCTATTCAATCTGCTGTCTTGATTAGAGACCCTATGTCCTTTTCTCCCCCCACAAAACTAAAATTCAAGGATCTCTTAAAAATTGGCCTGAGCACTTATGACATTAAGCTACCACAGGGAAAATATGAAGATTTAGGGACATACTTTTTGAATGCTCCCCACATACACACACACTCATTTCCAGTTCACATAACCATCATGTATTGGAGCCTGCATTTGAAGCCTACTCTGTGTCCAGCCTCAAAAGCCATAACTCTCTTTTCATATTCCTTAAATACTGTTCATGGGGACAATTATGGAATAAAGGTGAATCCAAATCTCCTTTCAACACTGTAGAAGCATATTAAAAGCCTTCCAGTCCCCATGTATGCATTTTCATTTTATTTTTCTTTTTGGCTTCTAGCTGCCTCACTTGAAAGACTATCTTCAGGCCTTAGTCCTGATTGCATTTTGAACTGGTGTCGTTTTGCTTCCAAAGTAGTTTCTTGGCTTTATTTTGTTTTCAGGCCAATTACCATTACTGCACATGATGTTGTCATTTAAATTCATTTAAACTCACTGCATTTTATACTTATAAACTAAAACATATGAACACACAAAAATGGACATCTCAATATCTGGATATATAAATTTCTATTGAAAATCATCCAGGCTCTCTGGGAGGCTGAGGTGGGCGGATCCTTTGAGCTCAGGAGTTCGAGACCAGCCTGAGCAAGAGCGAGACCCCATCTCTACTATAAATAGAAATTAATTGGCCAACTAACATATATAGAAAAAATTAGCCGGGCATGGTGGCGCATGCCTGTAGTCCCAGCTACTTGGGAGGCTGAGGCAGAAGGATTGCCTGAGCCCAGGAGATTGAGGTTGCTGTGAGCTAGGCTGACGCCACGGCACTCACTCTAGCCTGGGCAACAAAGTGAGACTCTGTCTCAAAAAAAAAAAAAAAAAGAAAGAAAATCATCCAGGAAGCAGGGATGAGTGATTAAATCAATAGACGGCTATGGTAAAGAACAGAAAGAAGAGGACAGAGAGAGGTCATATCCCATCTCAGTGAATACCACCTCACTACGTTATGTGGCTAAATAATGAAAATATTCCCAGATCTCCAGCAACATATCACTTATGTTAAGGAGTACAAAACTTAATCACTTGAACAGTGAGGTTGCACAATTTCCTGAAGTTCAAATGCTGGAATGAGATCCAACAAACAGGTTCCTTGCAGAAAAATAAGCATGGGCCTGTGTCTTAAGCCAGTACAAAACAAACAAACAAACAAAAAACTCTAAATATTTTGGCAGAGAATTAGAAGATTTTACTGATAAACTTAAGTTTCATATGAGCTATGATACACAGACTATCCAAAACGGATCCAGTTGTTAAGGAAATCAAACTGGATCACAAAATAGAAATATAATTTGTATATGGTTTAAAGAAGCAAATGGCTTAAATAAAGGTAGTCAGACTTAGGGAAAAGAGCACCGAGTTTGGATTTAATGGATTCTGTCTCTTGCTTTGTTCCTAACTTGCTGTATGGCATTGCCCTCTTTGACACTATTGAATGAGAAATTGCACTAGAAATTCTCAGGGGCCTTTTCACTTCTGTGCTAAAAGTACTTTTGCTAATAATACTTTCAACTTTAATCTGCCTAAAAAACATGGGGTAGTTGTTAAACAGCCCCCAGTTGGCCTTTTCTTGCTCTAAGTCTAGGTTGTATGTGCAGGAACTCTGGGAAAATGGCCCCATCAGTAATGGTACAGCTCCTCCACTGCTATGCCAGTTCTCTTTAACACATTGACTGCCACACTAGAAAATAAAATTTTTTCCCTGGGGCCAACATGTTTCATTAAAACAAAACAATCCTTTTGAATCTGTTATTTTTTATTGTTTTCTTGTGTGTGAGTTCTGTGCAACACAATACACGTTTTTAACATTAAATTGTCAATATTAATTGTAACAATAAGTACATCAACAAGTAAGATTTTCATGAACCAACTGCAGGGTTTTGCTTAATGAGGCCCTGGGCTCAAAACTTGCCTGAGTTAAATACAACTCACATGGCAGTCAATGTGTTAAATCAGTGTGTTAGATTCTAATAATGAGGAAAGGAAGATGAGATGACTGCCATCCTTTGCTACTACTATGATAGCATCCTACCAACACCATTAAAAGACATAATTTTTTTTGCCATGGACTTTGATTTATAAACATTTTCAATGCTTATGCTTTCAGTATATGTGTAATGTGCTTCTCTTCTTGAGTTTGGCAGTGTATATGTTGTGACATCCATAATCTCTGCTTGTTATATTCCAGCAATATTTTTCAAGGACATGTTTGATAATGACTTTGAGTTTGCTTTTCAGTTGATTGCAGCAGTGTTAGAAATTGTAATATGAAATGCATCAAAGCTTGTGTTCTGCCTTAGTTTTCTTGTTGTTTATATCTCTAACTGCAAAATGAAATGTCATAGCTTTCTCTTTTGGAAATTTATAGGATCAAGTTGATATTGTAGAGGTTGAGCAATATGGACCACAAGAAACCCTTGAAGTAATTAGAATACGATCTGATTCATCTTGTGAGTCCAGCACATCTTCCCTGGAAACCATGCCTGAATCACCAGGTAGGTACACTTGAAAATTTGGATATGAACTATCAGAAGAAAAATAGTGACCTATAGGGTAGTTACAGTTTTCAAATGAAGATAATGTTCTATTTTTAATGGTGTGAAATCACAGGAGTAAATTCTAACTTTCTTAGTCTTCTGTAAATGTTTGAGATGATGATTTGAAAGCAATAAAAATGATTATCTCATCACATATTCAAGTGCTTTGGAATGGTATTATTCTCACCCATTTAATTTTATTCTTCTAAAGATTGATGCTGGATCTCCATCCTTGAAAGAATAGCATTTATCTTTTCATACTTATGTAGTCTGTTCTGCTATGGCACAATAGTTATGTCCCAAAGAAACCTCTTGTTATTAAGTTTTAGTGGGCATAAAGGGAGAGAAAAGGATAGTATCTCAAAAACAGTGATATTTCTTGCATAAGTTCCAATATTAAAGGTATTTCATAACTATAATTGTATAAAAAGTATGAAACTTAAGGAAATGGTGAATACATAATGCAGATCATATCTCCTAATTAGTTGAATCTTATCATAGATAATTTGTATTGTGGAATCTCCATACATAGAAGTAATAGCCTGTATTTTAATTTTTATATTATTCTTTTTTTCAAAGGTTTTAAACACAGTTTTAGTACTTTTAAACACTCTTAGTTAACAACTCTTCCATTGTTGCTGTTAATCTCAAAGCTTTGTTTAAAAAACATCCTTTCAAAACAATTGATTTTTGATGAGAGAGGGCAAAGTCCATGGACTCATAATTGTGATTTCTAAAATTTATAAGAAGAGTGATTACTTTAAACCTATTTATCTGGACTTGTAGCTTTGCTGTACAGAATTATTTGTATTTATTAATGTTAAAACAGTGATGGAGAAATCCTTATAATCTTCCACAAAGGCCTTTTCCAACAAAATGGGGCATATTGAGATGGCTAGCAACATATGGCCTGTGTGGTAGAAATCGAGTAGCTCCCAGGTTTCTCACTATCATTTATTGATGATAATTTAGTAGATTTGTTCATTTGGAATTAGAAAATTATAAGTATACTATGAAGATGCTAAACTGATTTGGAAAGTGGCTAATAATGGAAAAGGAGTTAAGTAGATGAGTTTGGCCAAAGGTCTAAACACTAGAAGCATCCAGAAACTATAATTTTCCAAAATATTTTAAATGGTCATCCGAAACTCATACCACAGTTGGAGGGTGATTTCCTCATGTCCAAAGCATTGTGATAAAGTATGAATGCAACCCTAGGCTGCTAAAAGCAGGTGGGAAGTGTCCTGGTAGTTCACTCTGCCTAATCCCAATATTTCTCTTTTCTACACTTTTTATCTTGAAATAATTGTGGACTTACAGAAGAGTTGCAAAAATAATACAAAGAAAAAAATAGAAAAATAAGGGAAAGTTCCTATATAGGATAACCTTCGCTCCACTTTCCCTAATGTAACATCTTACATAACCATAGTATAATTGTCAAAACTATAAAGTTAAGATTAGTGCATCACTTTTAACTAAGCTCCAGCCTTTATTTGGTTTTCCCTGAAAGTCCTTTTTCTGTTCCAGGAACCAATTCAGGATCCCTCATTGCATTTAAAACACATGTCTCTTTAGTTTCCTCTAGTCTTTGACAGTGTCTCAGTCTTTTCTTATTTTTCACAATCATGATAATTTTGAAAAATACGGGCCAGATATTTTATGGAATGCCAATCAATCTGAACTTGTCTGATGTTTTCTCAAGATGAGACTGAGGTAGTGCATTTTGGGGAAGAATACTACAGATGTGATGGGCCCTGCTCAGTGCATCCTATCAGAATATACGTGATGTTGCTATATCACTGGTGATGTTAACTTGATTACCTGGTTAAGGGGGTGTTTGCCAGATTTCTCTACTTTCAAGTTACTAATTTTCCCTTTGCACTTACAAAATACTTGAGGGGAGCTACATTCCGAACATGCAGATTTCTCCTTAAACTCTCCTCCACTCATTTTAATATTATCAGTGGAACTGGCCTGAAGCAATTACTTCTATGGTGTTCTAACGCTGATTTTCTATTTCCTTTATTCCTTGTGTATTTATTAACTGGAATCTTTCTGTAAGAAAGAGCTGTTCCTCCTCCTTCTTTCATTTATTCACACATTTATTCATTCATTCATTCATATCAAGATGGACTCATGAGTATTATTTTTTATTATTTGTTTTGTAATCGAATACCATCATTATTTTTTCATTTTCCAATCTTTGCCTACTGGGGCTTTTTTAGCTTGGCTCCCTTGTCCTTTCACCTTTCCTGCACCTTTTTTTCCCCTCACTTTCTTATTTCTGATATTACAAGTTGTTCCAGGTCACTGAAATCAACACCTTCTCTAAGGAACATTAGGTCCTTTAAGAATGGTATTTAGAAACAAAGATCTGGGTGGTAGGTGTACTGCAGGTATGTCACTGCTTCCAAACTCTTTCAGTGGACAAAGCTGGGAAAGATATGGATGCATACTAACCCACGCATGCACATACACCCATCTGTATTTATTTTAGCATATATTAAAAAAAAACAACAGATATTACTCCAGCTGGACTGGAGTAATATCTCCTACTCCAGTCCAGCACCATGGCGTTCATTCTAGCGTTTTCTCTCTGCTTATTTCTGATTTCTATCTCTGACAGTAAGAAAGCTGGGTCTCGTTATCTACAGCACATTTATTGATTTGTTCAATGCACAAAAATACCTAAACAGTAGTTTCACAATTGCTAACCTGTACCCCTGAAGAAACATATTTACTATTTAGAATTAATTTGTGTGTATAGTTCTGTTTGTCTTTAGCCTTACAGTACCCAGGCAGACTGCTGTTTTACAAAGTTAATGTTAATAGGTTAGCTTCTTTATTTCTCACCTTCTTTAGTGTGGGATATACCACTTATTTGTAATAGAGTTAGGATTGATTTTTCACAGTCTGCATTCCAACCTGGGCTTCCCCACATCCTGATCAATTTATTTTTTAATTTATATACAGTAAAATTCACTCTTTGAGGTATACATTTGTATGGGTTTTGACAAAGGCTAAGAATCCTGTATACATCCCACAGTACCAAATAAAGCAGTTCCATCACTCCCCAAATTCCTTTGCACTGCTCCATTGTACTCACCCTTTGTACCCCATGCCCTGGCAACCATTGATCCATATTCTGTCTCTGTAGGTTTCCCTTTTCCTGAATGTCATGAAAGCGGGATCATACGAGATCTAGTTTTATGGTCTAGCAAAATGCGTTTAAGATTCATCCATGTTGCATGGATCAGTGGTTCATTCCTTTTTATTGCCAAGTGGTACTGCATCTTTATGAATATATCACAGGTTTTTAAAAATCCATTCACTTGTAGAAGAATGTCTGAGTTGTTTCTAAGTTTTTGGTGATCATGAATAAAGCTACTATAAACAATAGCATAGAGATTTTTGTGTTGTGTGAATGTTTTTAGTTCCTGGGTATGGGACTGCCAGATCATATGGGAAGTGTGTGCTTAACTTTATTAGAAACTGCCAAACTGTTTTCTAAAATGACTCTACCATTTGGCATTATTCAAATAATGTTTTCTGCTGTGCTTTTCAGGGCAATTGAAGCCAAATCATGTCACAACACCTCTCAGAGCACTTTGAGGTCCTGAAGTCCCACATTCTGGGGAACTCAGTTATTTAGAAGTGATTTATGACTAGATTAAATTTGTTTTTATCAGTTGGATAGTACCAAATTTCCAGAAAGAAAGCCAAAAGACTTTTATAATGAATGAAACAACACTTAACAATTGGAATGGGTTTAGGCACTAGCTTAAGCTTGAGGGTGGGAAGAAGTAAATTAAAACACTCCTTCCTTTTTCTTCATTTGCAAATGTGAACAAATGTTTAAAGTAATGTTCTGAATGATTCCTTGTACCTAACACATCTCATCCTTAACATGGAATAAAACTGGACTTCCTTGTTATATCATCTCTTTGATAACTTTGGTACTTTTGCTTTTTTAGTCATGAACTCCACTATACTTTCTTCCTTAGCCATGTTATCCTTGCATAGCTTTGAATATGAATCTGATGTAGATCTGATAAATGAGGACAACCCTGTGGACCTGGACACAGAGGACTCAGTAGAGCAGCAGGACCTGGTGGACTCAACGGACACTGTGGACCTGGTGGAACAAGAAGGCCTGATGGACATAATGGACCTGGTAGATCGGCAGGATGCAGTAAACTCAGAGTACCAGGAGGACTTGATTGACCTGGTGGAGAAGAAGGCCTTTCCCTCCTCTAGCAAGGCTGCTGGCACCAGTGCTCAGGTACCTCTGGGAGTCTTGCTTCACATATTTGACTGGACCACTAGACAAAGCCCTGATTTTTACTCTTTTGACCAGTTTAACTTTTCAGAAAACATGCTCTTTATTTTTTTAAAAAACTGCATCACTGTTTCTGTTGTACTAGATTTTCAGATGCAGCTGAGAACCCAGTGGGCCCTTCTGAACAGGGAGGTTGGAGCCAAGGACATTTTGTACTTGACAGAAAGTTTGAGCCAAATAGAAAGCTTAGCTACTAAGAAAAGGCAGTAATTTTAAGAGCCCTGTTCTTTATCACCTATAAGAGAATGCTAACCATCTCAAGGGACGACAACTGCCCTGACCATCCATACTAGCCCTCCCCCTCTACCACATGCTAGATTTTCCCAATTGAATTTTTATTAGGTTAAAACATAGTATTAAAGTGTTAGAAATATCCAACCTTGAAATGCCAGCACCGATGTATGGTTCAAAGCTAAATCAGTCAAAAGAGTTGGATTAACTACTGCATATCTCCTCTATCCCCAAATTTGTATACATTGTCACAGATTTGGGCAATAATCTTTTATATTAGACAGGATTATTAAAATCAGGATTGGTAGCCAAGATAATGAGATTATGGTCAGTTATGTGGAATTGTGTAGGTTAATCACTGAGGCTAAGATGAGTCACTCCATCCCTAATGCCAAAGGAACCCTCATCTAATGAAGAGAACTGAGGGCTAGGAGATAATTGTTTGAGTTTGGCCCCAGCAATGTGACTTTGGCAAGTTCATGAGCTTCAGTTTCTTCATCTTGAAATGGTCTTCTTGTTTTGCGGAGATTTGTGGACTGTTGTGGAAATTCTTTGAACTATTTAGAAGGAAACTTCTGTCAAAATCCATTTTGTCCTTATTTATGTCGTTATTATGCTAAAAAGTTGTGGTCCCCCTTTCACTGTTGACAGGTTTATCTTCTCTTTTGAATTTATTTTTAATTAAACTGTAAGTATAGCTTTGTTGAAAATCACCAAAATAACCAGGAATGTGTGTAATTTGGCTCTGCAAGTGATAGTGTATTAGACTTATTTCTGGATGCCATGTATTGACAACCTGGAGTGTATCCAGTGTATGGAGACCAGGATAGGGAAGGGGCTGGAAAACAACATACAGTCAGTAGTTGAAGACATAGGAGAAGGGAATAATGGGGAGGGAGGGCTAGGACAGCTTTATCCAAACAACTAAAGAGCCATCGTGCTCATGAAATGGAGGGTGTTATTCCAGTGGCTCAAACCAGGGCTGAGAGCTAGAAGCTGCAGGGAAAGCAGCTTTCAGATCCCTTCAAGGAAGCGATCTGACATTATTAGCCCTTCTCAGATGGATTTGGTCACCTCCTAAAATTATGAGGCACCTCCTTTTCAATGGAAAGGTTAAAGCCAAGGCTTGGTAGCTCATTTTCCAGGGATAGCAGAGAGAAGATTCCTGCCTGGATAGGGCAGGTAGATGTGGTAACCTGTAAGGTTTGTCTCTTCCAGACCTGAGTTTAGAGAGTTTTGTATGTGTGTGTTTTGATCTAATGAATGCCTACTTTCTTATAGGAAGAAATATATAGTGAAAGAAAGGCAATTGAACAGTTTTCAATGGACTAAAAATACATACATTATTTTTATTTTGAGAAAAAAAAGCAAGTTCTTTAGTTTCCCTCCCCCTCTCTGTCTCTGTCCCTCCATCTATCTGTATCTCTATCTGTCTCCTCCCTCTCTCCCTCTTCTTCTCTCCTGCCCCCAACTCAGCTATGTACTTACATTAACCATAAAGGACCACAGTATGATGTAATAGACTATCTTATTTTTGGTCTCTATATATGTACTTTTTCATCATCATTAATATTGGAAATTCTTTATGGATCTGGGACCACGACTCACTCATCTTGTATATATACACAGTGTTCAGCACAGTTCAGGGCAAACAGCAATTGTTTCCAAGCACTGCTTACGACCTTGACAGATGGTTTTTTTATAAAAATTACATCTCTTTCCTGTTCTCATAAATCAATCAGTTGAGAAGTCCTGTCTACTTTCTCTTTTCTTCTTCTTTTTATTTAAACTTTATTTTACTTTAAGATATTCTGGATAGTAATCTATCCTTTTCTTAGAATTTGATTTTTTATTGATATATCATAGTTGTACATATCTTGGGGGTGCATGTGATATTTTGATACATATATACAGTGTGTAATGATCAAATCAGGGTAATTGGGATATCCATCACTTCAAACATTTACTTTTTCATTTACAATTTGTCTCTTCTAGCTATTTTGAAATATATAGTAAATTGTTTATTATGGTCTCCTTAATATGCTCTCAAATACTATAACTTATTCCTTCTATTTAACTGTATGTTTGTATCCATTAACCAACCTGTCTTCATTCCCCCACACCCCATCAGCCTCTGGTAGCTATCATTTTACTCTCTACCTCCATGAGATCCACTTTTTAAGCTCCTAAGTATGAGTGAGAATATGTGATATTTGTCTTTCCATGCCTGGTTTATTTCACTTCACATAATGTCCTCCAGTTACATCCATGTTGCTGCAAATGACAGAATTTCCTTCTTTTTAAAGGCTGAATGGTATTCCATTGTGTATACATGTCATATTTTTTTCTCTGTTTTTGGACACCTAGGTTGATTTCAGATTTGGACTATCATAAACAGTGCTGCAATAAGCATGGGAGTGCAGATATCTTTACGATATACTGATGTCTTTTCTTTTTGATATATGCCCAGTAGTGGAATTGCTGGATCATATGGTAGTTCCAGTTTTAGTTTTTTTGAGGAACTTCTATACTGTTTTCCATAGTGGCTATGCTACTTTATATTCCCACCAGCAGTATAAGAACATTCCCCTTTCTCTGCATTCTTACCAGCATATCTTTTCTTTTCTTTTTTCTTTCCTTTCCTTTTCCTCATCCTTTTACTTTTTTTTTTTTTTTTTTCAGACAGAGTCTCACTCTGTTGCTCTGAGTAGAGTGCCATGGCGTCAGCCTAGCTCACAGCAACATCCAACTCTGGGTTCAAGCAATCCTTCTGCCTCAGCCTCCTGAGTAGCTGGGACTACAGGCACATACCACCACGCCAGGCTAATTTTTCTATTTTTAGTGGAGACGGGGTCTTGCTCTTGGTCAGGCTGGTCTCAAACTCCTGAGCTCAAGCGATCTTCCCGCCTCGGCCTCCCAGAGTGCTAGGATTACAGGTGTGAGCTGCTGTGCCCAGCCTCTCATTTATTTTCTTAATTTCTCTCAAATTTCTCTCTCTTCCTTTCTATATCTTGTACCTCTAGTCTGTTTCAGACCCCTATTATCTCTACTTCGAATTGCCCCCACAGCCTTCTAATTGGCCTTTCCCTGACTCCAAGCTTCCTTTCACCTGTCAGTCCATCTTCTGCACTGCTGCCAAAAGGCATATTCTACAAAACGGATCTGAGCATGTCACTTCCTGAATCAGATCTATAGTGTAGAACTCTCCTTCTGGCAGAAGTGCCAAATGACCTGTGAATAAAATCCAAGTTCCTTGATTGCCTGAAGCTGTATGCTCCACAAAACAAAACAAAACAAAACAAAAAATAACCCCTCTCTTTCTGCTTTCTTTTCCACATGCCGCTGGCCTTATCCCTTCTATTCCAGCCAACCTGAAGCATAGTTTGCCCCCTAACACACTCTCTAGTTTTATAAACCTGTACGTTTGCTTATTTCAAGATCTGAAGCTGTTCTCCAATTTAAAATTAGATTTCCAGGACCAAGAGGAGAGTATTCATCCAAGTACTTTGATTGTATATGAGAACAGTAAGGGTTCCTACTTTCTAGGGCTCTGTGAAGATCAGATCTGTGAATTTCCATATAGTGCTTAGAAGAGTAAAAGGAGGTACCAGCTGATGATTATATCTATTACATTGCTAACAGGGGCCCTATTGGTGGACTGTCATTTGTGATTTGACTCAGAGGAAGAACACTTTGGCACTGCAGGTTGCTTCATGTTTCTGGGCCAATTCCACATCTTTCTTTTTGGAAAAAAAAATGAAATGATCTCCATGGGCCATTTTTTATCTAAAATTCCTGGATTCTCTAACCATTTCTTCAAACTTTCTAGTAATGAATGAAATCAGGATTGGACTGCCACTGTTTGCATTCTCAGGCTTTCAAAATTTTGAAGTAAAACAATATGGTAGTATTTGGAGAACCATAAGTGATTCCTATACATAAGTGTCCCTATACATGAACCATAAGTGATTCCTCCCCACAGCCATCACAACCATCACTGTCAATTGCATCCTACATCGATAACCGTGATCTGGAACTGTTGGAGAAGTTCAGGGAGCAGCTAGAAGAGAGGACTCGGGTGCTGCAGGCTATTATCAAAAGCCAGCAGGATGCACTACAAGTGATCAAGGAGCAGCTTCAAGCACTTCGGGATGCTAGAGTTCAGGTCAGACAAGTTCTACATAAGTGGCAGAAGGAGGAGAGAGGGACCTTGGCAACCCTTAAGGAGTTAGTCAATAGGGCCTACCAGTAGTAACAGCTGCTGCCCACAGGGTGGCATGGGACATCTAGAGTGATCTCCAGCAGGCACTTTTAGTTTTGCCTTTTTATTCTTAGCTGCAGGAGCCAAGATGGGCCCAGCCAGGCCTGAACAATGGCAGATGTGGCTTATGTATAGCCAAGGCTGCATGTAGGCTTGCCTATGGGTAATCCTGCTCCATGCCCAGTGTGCCTTGTGCTCTAAGAAAAGGTGTGTGCTATGAATAAGACCTTTGTGATACTGTGTCCTTATAGGTGCAGCCAACTGCAACATGCCACATTGTTAGTCCTGATCCCCAGTCTTCGGGGACAGTGCCCAAGAAACAACGCACTGGACAGGTGAAGCGGTCCCTCCCAGATCTCAAGGAGGCCAAACGGTTTTGTGATTCATATTCATTCCCGTCTTTGAAATTCATTGCGAAGTTTGAGGAGCCTTCTCTCTTCTCCACTCAGGTATGGAAAGCCTGTTTTAACTGTGTAGCTGAAAGAGGATTACATTTTCATGAGGATTTGGACTCACCTGATTTTCCTTAAGGGGTAGTAGCTACCCAGTTGGCTGTAATTCATTTGCCTAAGATAGTAAAAAAATCCCGGGCTACCTAGACCTGAACACATATGCTGTACCATGTATACATACATGTGCATATGTGTTGGATTAGCAGACTCTCACATCCAGGAGCATGACGGCAACTAGTGCATAGCAAAACAAGCAGACAGTCACACAGACCACTATGTTCAGGGTGGCTGGACTACTGTTGTCTTCTACCTTGAGAAACTGAAATGGGAGAACTAAATTTCTGGGAAGCTCCCGCACACACTGAGATATTTTTATCACTCACTTGTCTTTTCATGCAGCAGGAGCAGAAGAAGCTGCAGCAGCAGCCACAAAAGATGCAGAAGCAGCCACAACAGCATAGTGTCATTGTGGGGAACCAGACTCTGCAGAAATGCCTCAGAAATCCAATTGGCATGTCTGTGCCACTCTACAATAATCCTGTTACATTTTTGCAGACCAAGCCTATTGTTGTTCCTGTCCAAATGGTAGCTGAGCCACAGCCTTCTGACTCCTATCAAGAGGAAGACCTTGGCTGTCAGGAAAATGAGAGTCATAGGTAAGAAGTGCATAGCGTGGTGTTAAGGGCTAAGATCACTGCTTTCCCCTCGTAGCTGGGTACCATGCCTGAGACCATGGATGACCTGTCCATGTGGCACCAGCAATCTTCTCATCAACAGCAACTTGCTCTCAACTCACCTTTCTCTGTGGCCACTGGCCATCCTGCCTCTGCATGTATGGCACATGGCTAAGCACTCATTGAGGGAACAGAGGAGTCCCCCTGAAGAAGTGACTAGATGAGGAAGCCTCAAAGCCAGGGAGTTAGCATGAAACCCTTGAACTTACTTGGCTTGATTCCCTAAGCCCAGTCCCTTGCACAGGGTGTGTGTAGAGTAGTTTGAGTGCCCACAGCCGAATAACTCCTGGGCTTTCAGGTTCATTCCCTAACTTCCCTGGAATCTGGTGATCACAGTAGATCAGGTAAAGGGATCTCCATGGCATTTATGATCAACAGGAGGGAAGTGGGTGTGAAATAATTGCTAGATTGCCAAGATCAGCCAAGGAAACATAAGGGCTAAGTCCTGGGTGGAAGTATGGGAACACAGATGCATTTCTGCTCAATAATAAGGTCTTTGGTTCCAAATGCCAGAAAGAGAAGGTTCTGTTCAGCAGTTAAAGGATTGCTTAGCATACAGTTGAGACCCACTAGATAGTTGTGAATGAACATTAGCTCTCAGAGACATGCTTCCCAAAGCTCTCTGGATTTCCTTCTGGACCTTACTTTAGAATCAGTGACCTTGACATGTGGTGTGGGCTAGAGTTGTGTTGTCCAGCTGGCTTGATCATCAGAATCCACCTGACGATGCTGCTGAAAGTACAGATTCAGAGTCTGGGATGGGGCTCAAAAGTCTATATTGATCACAAGACCCTCAGACTTAGAGTTCTGGAGAGAGCACTGGATTTGAAGTTAGGAAACAGGCCTTACCATCTCCACTCAGCCACCAACCCCCTTAGTGATTTAGAGGTAGGAGAAATGACTTGCCCATGGCCACAGAGAGCACAGTTGAGGCAAGACCAGAACTGTCCAAGTAGTAGAAATAAACAGTTGAGACAAATGACTAATTTCTCCCAGTGTCTATATTTGCTTTACTTTGGCAAGTTGAGTCTTATTCAGGCCAAAGTGAGGAGACATATAAGTGAATCCTGGTGTAGCCACCAAAACAGAATGTGCCTGAAGCATCTATTGATGACCAAGGGAGTGTCTCGTGGGCCATTATTTCCAGGTCCATAGTACTGCAACAGATTTCTTCTCTTACAGTTTTCTTCCTGAGGCACATCAGGGCCCTCCCATGGATCAGCCACCATTGGGGTATAGCTCAAGCACTCAGCCAATTTCTTCTACCAGCTTTCCTCAGTCTCCCATAAATCCAGAAGTGAAATTGCCCACATTGGAGACCCCAGAGGATTACATCCAACTTTGGCAACAGTCGCCTGATCCACAAGGTCACCTTTTTCTTCAAGCGAATATTTGGCCTTCCAATGAGCAGGCCTCCATGCAGGGTCAAGACCCCTGGAACCAGGTATACTACATCCCAGGTCAAGAGGGGTTCTGAGCCCCTTCCTTAAGAGGCAGCCACCCCAGGAGTGTTCTCTGTGTGTGAAATCCAGACTTCAAAGCTCAATAAATTTGAGGGCAATTATTCACATTTTGGTAGCACTCACTGCTGAGTAAAAATATGCTCCACAGGGTTACTTGAAAAAGTGAGCTGGCCTGGATCTTAAATGTAATCTGATTGAAACTTGTCTCAAAAATATATTACCTGGACAAAGTGAACCATGCCATATTTTTAATGCTGAGCTCGTCTGAGCCCAAGCCTCTTTCCAGACTTATGGATTTTTATATTATTAAAATTAATAGTTATACAAAATCTAGGGCCTAGTGTGGGTTTGTTTCCTTGTACTGAAAATAAACCTAGGGTCCCTCTGTTGAGTGCACTTAGTATCCATCTATGGGGTGCCCCATATTTGTCAGGGCAGACCCCACCTTGAGGACCATCTGCAGTGGCCATGTTTCCGGGATGGAAGCTGGTCCAGATGGCAGTTACACAGGGGTTTTGCTCCAAAGTCAGCTCCCAGAAGGCCCCATGGGGACCATGTACTGTCAATCTGACTGATGAATAGCATGTACAAAAGGTGTTTTCATTATGGCTTTAGAAACCTTAATATAGCCTAACCTTTGTTTTTCTTTAAACAAGCAAAGCAAACCAAAAAACAATAAAAAAGCAGTAAGCTAAGGAAGAATGAAGGAGTTTAAATATTTTAAATGGGTAAAGATATGATTATTTTTCACATTTACACCTTGACCAACTGGGCCACCAATGTTGCCAGAAAGTTGGTTCCTTAGAGGGACTCCCCACAAAGAGATCGGAATGGTCAATGGGTCCTGTAGTTTTGTTACCAAGCCAGAATCTGGTAAAAACTTTTCCTCATGCATATTTTCAAGGAACTTACCCTTTTGTGTGGGGCCCTGAGAGGCAGAGACAGCACAGAGCTGAGCAGGTGGTGCAGGGAAGTAGAGAAGGTAGGATTCCTCAAGGTTGCTCAGCTGAGGGAAAGCAGTGGTCAGCCTATGGCAGGGCCATGTGGTCAGGAGCTAACCTGACCACAAAGCTTCAGGGGCTCCCACTGTCCTCAGGTGAAGCCCCAGTTCCTCCTCCTCTGAGCTTCTGTGTCCTTACCACCCTGCCCTGGCTCAACGTCCACTGCCTTCTGGGCCCTGCCTCCCTGTAGGTCTCCAGACACCTCTAGCTTTCTTCCTAGTGCCCAGCCCTGCTCCTTCTGACCCCTCTGTCTTCTCCACACCCTTGAGTACCACCTTTTGGAATCTCGCATCACCTCACCACATGGCCCAAGGGATCCCTACTTCTCAACCAGAAAAGGCCCCTCAGCCCACTCTTTGTAACGCCATTGTTGTGTCCATCCTTCTCCCCTCCTCCACACTCCAGTGTGGGTTGATACATCTCCTGCACTTTGTTAAAGTGGGCCGAGTAGCTGCAAATCCAGGGCAGCATGGACATGGCTGAGTCTAAGACCTAAAGTTAGGGGCCTTTGCTGGCTGTGACTGGCTGAGAAGCTGCTGAGAATGGAGGGCCAGACACAGACCCAGAAGCTTTAAGGTAACTTGGGAAAGCTGGGTCTGCTTCTTCTGGTCTTTAAGCCATGATGCTGCTAGGAGATGGAAGAGGAGGGGAACCTTATCTTCCCTCAGCCCCTCGTTCCCCAGCACTTTGCAGGTTCATGCTCCAAAGAGGCTTTTCTCAGCAGCTGGCTGACTTGAACTAAAGGGATCCTCCACTACCACAAATGAGCCCAGGACCTCTATCAAAGGACTCCACCTTGTTCTCTTTTTTCCCAGCAGGTACAGGCTCCCAAGGCAGGAGCCCAGGACCCCCCAGGTCCAGAAGCTTTTCAGGGCCCCGCCGAATGCCAGCCACAACGAATGAGGTACTTCCTGCCTGCAGAGCAGCCCGATATGGATGAGCAGCAGCAGCAGCATTATGTTTATGACCAGCCATGAGAGAAGTGGGGAGGGGTCAGGCCAATGAGGTCTGCATGGCCAGGGGAACTGCACGTTGCAGAGTCCCTTGTAGTAGGGGTAGGGGGGTGGAGACTTACTTTTCTTTTCTGATAAGATATGTTTATAACTGTTGAGGAATAGCCTGTTCTTTGGCAGTCGTACTGCAGATGTAGCCTGTGATCTCTAGTGTGCTAATATATGACACAGCTGTCCCCTGCCTGCCCTGCCCAGCTTCTCATATCCATGTTCCACCATGGGCAAGTAGGCTTCAGAGAATCTGCTCAAGTTTTTCTGCCAAAACAAACAACAACAACAAAGAAAAAAGAGTTGTTTGCAATCTAGTAAGAGGCTGTTCTGTTTTAGCCCCAAGAATTCTGAGGCCTTGGCCTTGATGATCAAGCCCTGCCTCTCTCCTCCACAGTCTTGTCATAGAAGCCCAGTGGGGGAGGGGTGGAACTCCAACAGCGGAAACCTAAAATCAGCTCAACAGAAGCACTTAGGAGCTAAGATAATTATGGCTTCATTGCTTAATAAACATTTTCTTTCACTGAAACTGTGAATTTATGACTGGCTTTTGGAACCTGGCTGTGCCAAGGTCCTGAGTGAGGGCTTGTTTCCTACAGTTGAGCCCCTCGTACAGGACCTGCTCCCCTCGGCCTCTTGTTCACACTTGCAGTGTCTGGTGGTTGCTGCCGTCCTGTGTGACTGTGTGCCCAGGCCGTCCATGTGATTCAGTTGTGCTGGCTCCTTCTTTGACATCGAGGGCAGCCACAGGCACACTGGGCTGTGAAACAGTTGGCCTAAGGGCTGCCTGCTCAGGGTGGACAGGTGTTAGTGCCTCACATATTACATGAGGTGAGCCTTGATACTAAAGGACAGGATGCCCCTTCCCTTTGCATGCGGGTTCTTCCTTTCCCATCCATAGCGTTTTATATTGATAGGTATAATTCCTGGAGGAAAAGTGATTTTGCTCACTGGTCAAGCACCAGGGAGAGTACCTTCCCAGCAGTCTGAAGGGTGTAGGAGGGAAGCTTGGGTAGCTATACCAGAGGCCACTGTGTGTCTTTCTTAAGGTAATGAACCATTGCTGGAAGAAAGCAAAGGAAGCCCCAGTCTTCAGTGGCAAGTTAAAATAAAGGGGCATGTTGGGCCTCATACCCATAGGAGGAGGCTGACATTCCTGAGGCAGCATGATGTCTACCAAGGTGTCATAAAGTGAATGTTTGTATCCCATCAAAATTCTTATGTTGAAGATCTAACCTCCAGTATGATAGTGTTTGGAAATGGGAGGTGATTAGGGTTAGATGAGGTCAGGAGAGCAGGGCCCTTATGATGGGATTAGTGCCCTTACAAGAGAAAACACCAGAGAGCTTGTTCTCCCCTCAACCTCCATATGTGTGCACGCAAACGCACACACATGACAACACACACACAGAAGAGGTCATGTAAGTGAGATGGTGGCCGCCTACAAGCCAAGGGAAGAGGCCTTAGGATAAAACATACTTTGCCAGTGATCTTGGACTTTTCAGCCTTTAGAACTGTGAGAAATATATTTTTGTTATTGAAGCAACTCAAGTATATGGTATTTTATTATGGCAGTCTGAGCTGATTGAGACATATGGGCTATTTGGTTTCAGGAGTGTCCCTTACATAGGTAGTGGAAAGGGGCAGCTGAAGGCCCTGTCAGTTGTTGGAGTCAATCACTGACACTTAGAGGTACATCTATTGTGGTCAACAGATGCAGAACATTCCTGAAAGCCAGTTACCTTGCACCACCCAGCAGAGATAAGAACAGAGTTCAGGGGCACTCTTGATACCTTTTGACTTTGGATAGGCAAAGTTAGATGTGACTGGCATTCCTGGGTCTCAGCAGGAACTCTCTTGCTTCCTGTACTGGCAGCTGCCTCTTTTCAGAGGCCAAACTCCAGCTTAGAGGAGGTAGAATCAGCCACGTCCTGCCAGAGAGTCTGGGTGGCACAAGTGCAAAACCAAGCCAAACCTGTTGAAGCAGCAAGGAAGAGTGCAAAGGAGTCAGAAGGCACTGCCACTGGCATGCAAAGTGGCATCCTAAACCCAGGGCAGAGGGAGAGAGGGTGGTAGTGGCATGAGGGACCCTTCCAGCTACACAGCCAGCCTGGTAGCATGCTGACCACAGGGGAGGTTCAGTTCTGCCTTGGGAAAGTCACTTAATGTTCTCTTGGCTTCGGTTTCTCCATCTGAATAAAAAGGGGTGCAGAGGAGATAGTGCCTTTCCTACCCAGCTCTTAGAGTAGGTGCGGATACAAGAATGTAGCAGCAGTGCTGAAAGAGCCTTGAGAAGAGGCACTGTGAAAGCTGACTAGGCTGGAGGCATATGGCTGGGGTTACAGTTTGAGTTCAGTGTTTAGAGTGTGCTTGGGCCAGGGTTTGTCCCATCTGGGCCCCTTTATATTGGATTTACCACCTGCAAGGTTCCTGAACGGGGGGAGTCTGTGGTCACGCTCCAGTTGACTACTTAGCTCCTGGCTCAGCCCTACAGCTATGTTGTCAGAGGGTCTGGGGTGCTGCCCAGGCCTGCTTTTTTCCAGAGATCCTCCAAGGGTGAGCCCTCTTAGGAGGGGGCAAGTGGGGAGTTCCAGATGCCAAAAGCCCCAAGTCAGTGCTCCTGT
>VSMD01111594.1:0-34633 GCA_008750895.1 Mirza zaza | reverse complement strand
ACTAATATATATATATATATTTTTTTGAGACAGAGTCTCGCTTTGTTGCCCAGGCTAGAGTGAGTGCCATGGCATCAGCCTAGCTCACAGCAACCTCAAACTCCTGGGCTCAAGCTATCCTGCTGCCTCAGCCTCCCAAGTAGCTGGGACTACAGGCATGCGCCACCATGCCCGGCTAATTTATATATATATATATTAGTTGGCCAATTTAATTTCTTTCTATTTTTTTTTTTATAGTAGAGACGGGGTCTCGCTCAGGCTGGTTTTGAACTCCTGACCTTGAGCAATCCGCCCGCCTCGGCCTCCCAGAGTGCTAGGATTACAGGCGTGAGCCACCGCGCCCGGCCCCTACTAATATTTTTAAATGTATGTTTACATTTGTTTTGACTTTGTCAAAAGATAAGAATCTAGCTTTGTTAAAAATACAGCAAGAAAATGTTGCATCGTGCTGAGAGTATAACTGCTTTAGGTAAGGATATTATAAGATTAGTCGCTTAGTTCTCAGAAGAATTCATTAGATAATAAAATGCTTAATGTTTCCAGAATAGAACTATTATAGAATATAACATTTAAAGAATATAGCACAATATTCTTTGTGTTATAAAATATAGCTATCTTTTATAGCACAAATTTGCAAGAGAAAGGAGTCAGTTCAGAGAAATATAAGCAGTAAAAGTGACCAAAATACCCTGAGAGTAGGAGAAACGATAAATGAATTGCAGAGAAAAAGTTGATAGCACTTATGGTTTTATCAAATCAATCAGAATTGGTCTTTATAAGTTTTTCTTTTATTATTTTCATATAGCAATGTTTGACAGCTTTAATCTAAATTAAAAAGATAGCTATAGATTTCTGAGTCTTGAAATAGATCAGCAACACTAAAAAATGAGCACCAAATCCATCCCCCACGTCCATCAGCTATATAGGGTACAGAAAAGTTTATATAAAAACAATAGTAAAGCTTGCCAAAGAGTTTTTCCTAAAAATCTTACTTCCATAAGCAGTAAGCCACATCCTGGCTTATATATTCATGAAAGATATAACAGAATGGACTCTTGTTATGTGCTTGGTTTTTTAAACTGGCAGCATAGACTTCAGATTGGATTCACAAACTTTTACTCACAGAACTGTCATAGGGAGTTAGAAGAAGAAAGAAGGAAAATAAGGAATGCCACAGGACAGATGAGAAAAATTATTGGTGAACACATGTAGAATAAAGTCCGAGATTCTAGAAAACTATGCTGGTGACTTTCTATGGTTCTGGAGGAGGGTGAGAGTTAATGAGAGTCATACAAATGTTTTATTTCATTGTTTTACATTTTACTAATATAACTCCATTTTCTCCTAGGCTTTGTAGCTTGTGTGATATTGGACAATTTACTTAAACTCTTCGAGGCAAACTATATTTACCTCTCAATAAGGAGATACTGAGTTAATGATAATCACTTCCTTCTCTTGCAGAATTACCTTCCTTTTAAAAGATCCTAGGGGTGACATCAGTAAGATGGCAAAATAGGAAATCCCAGACCTTCCTTCTCTAATGGTGAAACCCACTCAACAACATTACATGAACCAATTCCCTTTGTGACAAATCCAGAAACCAGTTATTAGGCTTCTATACCCTAGGTGAGTGTGAAACCAGCCACACTGAAGCTGCTGGGAAAATTCATGCCATTCATTCATCAGAGCTTCTTCCCACACATGGTATTGCACAACTGGGAGGAGATTCCCAACTCCTGAATTCTTCCTAGAAGAGTAAAGATAAGCCTGGAACACACATCTGGTGTCCAGACACTTAAGGGACTGATTTCTGTCTTGCCTGAATCTAAGCACTGATAGAAAACGGTACACCACATTAGAATTCACAGGAACAAAGTGACACTTTGAATGAAATTGCACTCACTTCTTTTTACTCACATACCCCTCCTAACTTAGCACAAAGCAGGCGAAAATCCTGAAGTCCTGGCTTCTCCTTGTGAAGAGAAAGAGTGAGAGCGTGCATCCAACATTTTGACATCTTGGGGGATGCCTGAGGGACTAGTTTCTGTCTCATCTGACTCAGAGCACTAATGGAACGGGGCATATTCTAGATGCTTAGAAGCCACTAAGAAAGGAAACCTGGTGGCTTACTGCTGCTCTAAAGAATCCCTGGTCCAGTAGTCAGAAGCTGATACAGCTCAATGGCTTCTTCCTTGGGAAATAAAGGGAAGAGTGGGAGTATGAATCAACAGTCTAACTTTTCATGGGGACTTACTGAAGGACTGGTTTTGTGCTGCCTGTCTCAGAGCACTCATAATATCTGGCTTGCTCTAGATTCCTAGGGACTACTTAGAACAAATAGAGTTCAGTGACTTGCTGCTTCTTCAGAGAACCATGGTGCAGCAGATAGAGCATCATATAGCTTGGCTGCTTCTCCCTTAGCAGGGAAAGGTAAGAGTGTTGTGGGTTTCTAATATTTTCTCTTCATAGAGGGCTACAGGAAAGACAGACTTCCTGTCCAACTAGTAAGGCCAAGGGGACCCAGCATACTCTAGATGCTGAGGTCACATTAAAAACAAAAAAATATCTGGGGCTTACAGCAGCTGTAAAAAATCTGTGGTACAGCAGACAAGGGAACAGAGAGCATTTTAAAATAGCTGGAACAGAAAATTCTAAATGTTCTCATTTCAAAGAAATGATAAATATTTGAGGTGATGGATTTGCTAATTACCCTGATCTGATCATTATACAATGTATACCTGCAATGTAACATCATGATTGCACCCCATAAATAGGTGCAATTATTATATGTAACTTAAAAATAAAATAAAACAAAATAAAGTTTTGAACAGTGCATAGTTGAATAGCTTCATAACATTGGTCTTGGCAATGATTTCCCAGATATGGCACCAAACACACAGGCAACAAAAGCAAAAACAGACAAATTGGATTATGTCAAACTAAAAAGTTTCTGCACAGGAAAAGAAATAACAGAGTGAAAAAGCAAACTAAGGAATAGGGAAATTTGCAAACCATATATCTGTTAAGGGGTTAATATAAAAATATATAAGGAATTATCACAATAAAATAATGAAAAAAATTTAAAAATGGGCAAACACTTGAATAGATATTTCTCCAAAGGAAACATACAAATGGTATATGAAAAGATACTCAACATCAGGGAAATGTAATCAAAACCACAATAAGGCATCACCTCATATGTGTTTGGATGGCCATTATCAAAGAAACAGAAAATAACTAGTGTTGTTTAGGATATTGAGAAATTGGAATGCTTTTGCACTGTTGGTGAGAATGTAAAATGGTAGGAAAAACAGTGTTTAGGCTCCTCAAACAATTAAAAATAGAACTACCATATAATCTAGCAATCCTACTTCTGGGAATTCATCCAAAAGAAATGAAAACCACTTCTCAGAGAGATATTTGCACTCGTCCATTCGTTGCAGCATCATTCACTACAGCAGAGTGGTAGAGAAAACCTAAATGTTCAACAGCAGTTGAGTGAATAAAGAAAATATGATGTGTACATATGATGGAATACTACCTATGCTACAGCATGAATACACTTTGGGGACATTATACTAAGTGAAATAAACAATCACAGAAGAATATACACTGCATGATTCCACTTGCATGAGGTATATCTAAAGCAGTCAAAGTAAAGAGAAGCAGAAAGTAAAATGGTGATTGCCAGGGGCTTGAATGGAGAAACAGGGAATTGCTGTGCAATGTTTATGGAGTTTCAGTCATGCAAGATGGAAGGTTCTAGAGACATGCTGTACAACAATGTGCATATAGTTAACATTACTGTACTGTACATTTAAACATTTTTAATAGGGTAGATTTATATTATGTGTTTTTTACCACAACAAAAATAAATGACTCCAGGTTGCATGCCTAGAAGTGATTTAGATATTTAACAATCTGAAGTTTCATTCCCATCTCATAAAATTGTGAAAGTCCATTTTGAGTGTGTGTGTAAAAATGCTTCATCATAAGTAAAATGCAATAAAATGGGAAGTGGCCTTAATACACTTAGTAGAATCATAGTTTTTCCTGAAGACTAAACAGTCACAACTTCACACTGCAACTCCATTGGTATATTATTCTTTCAGCTGAAGGAAGAACCTGTCCTTAGTGGTAAGAGTAATACTTTGATGGAAGGAAATCTTGTGTTAACTCTTGTCCCAAGTCAAGAGTGTTCAGAGTGGTGTTCAGGGTCATTGATTTGAAATATGGATAAAGGTGAACAAGAAATGTATTTCCCCGGGTGATGCTAGAGCTAAACATACCAAGATGTCAGATGTATAATGTTCAGGCTGAATTCGGAAATAAGCGTCCAAGATAATGTTCTCCCTATTCACTTTATGCTTCTCCCTCAAAGCCCTTCCCATGGTGGGTATCCTCCCATTGACTCTGAGCTAATGCAGAAGAGCCTAAGGTCTCAGAGTCAAGACCTGAAATAGCATCTCTATGACTCTGTTTCATCAACGCCAATAAAGCTCTATAGAGCTTAGAAATAATACCTATTGCTGGATAAATAAATTGCTCAGAAATACATGAAATGTTAATAATAAAGACAAAACATTTTTATTCATAAGCAAATCCAGCAGTGCTTCAACATTAAATCTAGGAATATTAAAGAAGCATTTGTAAGTAGAGGTTTGGACTGTTCAAAAGCACCTATCAAAGATTTTTCATTAAGATTATATTTCTCTGACACCCGTAGGCCTGGCAGTTCAGTGTTAAACACAAAATCACATATTCAGGTGCCTTTGGGAGAGGTTTCCAAGTCTAATACAACATTATTTTCATTTGACAGGCACATAAAATTCAAGAGAGTACACCGAGAAAAAGAATTTTGTGAATACACATTTGATTACATTATGGAAAAGTTAAAATGATTTCATAATCATTTATTAACTTTTACCTTTTTACTAAAAGAGGCTCTTTTAAAGCATTAATTTCATGTCAGAGTTGCAATGTGCTCATTTTAAAACTTTAAAATGAAATAGATTCATATACAGAATCATAAAAATAATGCTATATAAGCCTTACAAAAAACATAGATAATTGAAAATAAGTACTTTAGTTGATATTAAGTTATATGATCAGATGTATTATTAAAAACATCATATTCAAAATTAGCATTTCTCATATTGTAAGAAAAGCTTCCTGGTATTAATGATTAATGTCACCAAACATCATTGACTTCTATCTTTTTGGAGAGAAACAACAAAGGATTGTAAAATATAATTTATCATTATTTTTCCTGGGAAGTTTAGGAAACTGAAAAGATGTAACTGTCATTAAGTTGTGAAGTGAATTGAAAGATAAATTTTAAAAAAAGGAATGCAGCTACTTATTAGATGTCTGAATCTTTATCACTGTGAGAAGGAAATAATTTCTTATTATATTACCGATCTTTTAGTAATGAAATACCAACACTATATATTTTAAATGAGCTTTCAAAATGTACCATCATTTATATACTTCTGATCTATCTTCTCAATTTGTCTGAAAATTTTTCATCTGATAGTGGCAGCAGTTTTATCCTACATTAAATCACCCTTACACCAAACCATTGTCATTATTGTAAATGATGTTATTTTTGTATAGTCCCATAAATATAAAAATACTGATCAAACATTATTGAACCCAGGACTTTGACCTTAGCAGTTTTCAAAAAATTGTAATGGCTCAAGCTACATTTATGACTGAATGCAGTTCTTAGCAGAGCCCATCTCTGTTCCCTTATCTTCATGGAAATACTAGAGCAGTGTGGATGGTATTTGATTTCGAAAGGCAAAAGAGCTCATGGAAACAGAATAAATGTTGAGAAAACAGTATTACAGGAAAACATTATTCGCTTATCCTTCTTTTGTCATTGTATTGTCATAGGAAACCTAGAAGGAATAGGAAAACCAGAAGGAACTACTGCTGTATAAACATCTTCAAAGTCAATAACAATAATAAAAGCATCCCTTAAAGAATTTAAAATCCGCTCCATATTACCACATGGTGACAATGAGCAGGAAATGATTATTTGTCTCTCTATTTTATACTTGGACTGAAAAAGAAAGTCAAGTATTTCAGATCATTGTCCCATTCCCCATCACCTCCTCTGTAAGGTGTCGGTCCCTTAACAATGCTTATGTGTCTATTATGGGATTTAAGACTCTCTTATAGTTATTTGCACAGGTGTCTGTCTCCATGAATAGAATGTTAATTCTTTTAAGTCACAGATTGTCTTTTATTCACCTTGATATGCCCACTAACTACTACAGTGTTTTAAGAAAAATCTAAGCACAAAATAAACATCTGGAGAATGAATAAGAAAGTAATAAATTATAGATATGCCTTTGAAAGACTCTTCCTAAAAAGTTTCTTTTGTTTTTTTCTATTTTATACCAATTATATTAGTCGTAATCATTCTTACCGGACACTAATGATTTCATTCATGTATGTATTCAACAAATATTTGTTGCTTATCCATTATATGCCAGCCTCTGGGTCTAAGCCCTGAGATTGCGAGTTGAAGAAGACATGCTGATACTCTGCCATCACAGAGTTTAAATCATAGATGCAAAAGATATGTTACACATTTAAGTACAATAAAATATTCCAGAACTATGATATTGGTAGTACAGGGTGCTATTAGAGTATATAGCAGGGAGGACTCTTCCAGAGTGGGCAAGTCTCCCTGAAGAATCCACTTTAAGGCTGAGAAAAGTAAGAATTTGTTAAAAAAAAAAAAAAAGAAAGAAGAAGAAGAAGAAAAAGAAAAGGTCCAGGGAAGGGCAAGAATCTCCTGTGTAATGATAAATAGATTTATGAATGTCAATTTATGAAAAGTTGACTTAAGCTTTTAAAATATAATGTTCAAATAATAACACTATTTGTAAAAATTTAAAGTTTACTTTCAGAGCAATTATTAGTAGGTTTTTATGTATATTCTACTAATCATTTTTACCCTTGCAAATTGGCATAAAGATAAAGCATAAGTCCCCTTAGAAAAGTATATAACATAAAAAAAGTAAACACAATTTCACATGTTGGGAGGATGATTTAAAGAAAATGTGTGAAATAATTTAGTATAAAATGCTTTTCTTGAGAGGAGAAAAAATCTGTGGAAAATAGAATAACTGATCCTTAAATTATTAAGTATTAATAATTAAAAAATTTAAAAATACCAGAAGAATGTTTAAATAGATTAAAGCAAGCTTTTATTCTTAATAAATAAATATTTAACTGAGTAAATTATAGTGAGTATATTTTATGCTTTTAAGCTGGGTGCTAAGATCACCTTAGCAGAAATGTCTTTTCAGAGCTGGACTTTGATATTATGCTCTCAACTTTTATGAGGCATCACTGTAAGAAACAGTCCAATGAAAAATCATTTCTGTGTTCATTATAAAGCTATAGCATATTTTCTCTCAGTGTAGTCTTCATAAAATTTCCAAGGGAGAAATTTCCTTAGCACTTTAGCAAAAGGTATTCTTCAGGAATGAGAATACTTCCCTCATTTGGATAATAATAACTGTGCAACTTACATGTACATTTCCCATATACATTTGTGCGTGTGTGATTGTGTGTATGTTCATGTGTACATGACGAATTCCAGTTTGCCAGTTTCTCATAAAACTAGACATGCACTTGCTATATGTGGTAAGCATAGTAATGCCACCCTGCCCTCTCCTCTACCCGCACCAAAAGAGGTCCACATCCTAATCCCCAGAATTTGTGAATATGTTACCTTACTTACAAAAGGGACCTTGCAGAGGTAGTTAAATTTAGAATCCTGACATGGGAAGATTAATCTGGATTGTCCAAGTGGATCCAATGTGTTCACAAGGGTACTTAACAAGGGAACGAGGGAGGAGGACAGTCAGGGAAGGTGATATGACCACAGAAGCAGAGGTGAGAGACAGAAGTGAGAGAGGGAGAGACTTGGAGCCGCTGTGCTGCTGACTTTAAAGAGGAAGGGGCCATAATCCAGGAATGTGGACAACCGCTATTAATAGACGCTGGCAAAAGCTAGCAAGCAGATTCTCCCCCTAGAAACTCTAGAAGGAACACAAACCCACACCTTGATTTTAGGCCAATGAGATTTCTAGCTTCCCAACTGTAAGATAATAAAATTTGTATTATTTAAGCCACTGTGGTGATTTGTTACAGTAGCAACAGGAGGCCAATACACCATAGAACCCAGGGATTATGGTCCTCGGTATTTATTTCGGAGAAATAAAATCTGTTCACACAAAAACCTGTACATGAATTTCACAGCAGCTTTACTTATAATATTTAACAACTGGAGGCAGCCCAAATGTCTTTCGATAGATGGGTGGTTAAACTATAGTACATACATTACCATGGAATACTAATCAGTAATAACAAGGAACAAACTACTGATACAATCTACTTAAATTATTCTTTATAGGATCATACTGAGTAAAAAAAGCAAGCACCAGTTTCAAAAGATTATATAACATATGATTCCATTTCTATAACATTTTTGAAATGACAAAATTTTAGAATGTAGAATAAAATACTATTTTCCAGGGTTTGTTATGGTGAGAGAGGGGAAGAAGGTTGGTGTGAAAATTTGGTAATGAAAACTTTGGTAAATCATTAAGAGGAATTTTACTGGTAGAATGATTTAAGTTTCAGCCCAATTGATGAAAGCCATATAACTCTCCCTTAGCTGTTCAAATAGAATCCAAAATAATCACATTGCCAGTTGTACTATTTCAATCTGTTTTTATTTTCTTCTCCATGACAGGGTCTGCTGGTACTTGCAAATAAGTAGAAAGCCTTAAGAAGTAGGAATAAATTAAAGTATTAATATCATCTACTCACATTAATGGAGCAGCTGTCTTAGGAAGTTAATATTTAAATGGTATAGCCCAGCAAATTTATTAAGGTACCTTGTCCCAACCAATGCTCTATAGATTCTTATGTGGAATAGAAAGTTGAAAAGCTCATTATTAAGAATATTATTTATTACAGAAATTTATGAGGGCTGTTCACAAAGTATCCAGCCATGTAACCATTTTTATTATATTAAAAATAGCTAGATACTTTCTGGAAAGCCCTCCTGTATCTAATGTCTACCTTTCTAAGACGAGCATCTACAAAACAGATTTGGCAGGTATTAACAAGAAATCTTATATTCTTATATATGTGTATGCTCATCAGTGACAGAAATGACATATCAGATGAAAGTAAAATCCTATTTAACCTTAACCAAAATTCCCTTTTGTACATTTTTTCTTTTTCTTATTTATAGCATTGTTGGACAATCTAAAAGAATACCTCTGTCATAATGATTCTGACCAGAAACCATGCATCTAAATTTAATTATAGACTCAAGAAAATCTCAAAATATGAACAAATTGAAAATTATATGCAATTATATGTATTTTTTAATCAAATCAATTTAACATTTAAAAATAAAAGGAGAATCAGAAAAAATGTATTTTGTTGTTTAAGGGTCAGACATGATGCTACAAATCAAATAAGGATCTTTTATGGGTCTAAAAATCTACCACTTGGTGAAATGGTGAATATATAGTTTTAATTTGGTTCTTTGAATGGCAACACACTGAAATAATAGTCTTTCTTAATTATGTTATTATGCTATGCATTTTGGTTTGAGTTCATATTAATAAACAGTAATATAAATGTAAACAATTTTGTAATAATAACTATGTTCTTAATGTTGGCTGTGAGTAGAAAGTAATCTCAGTTTAATTAGCTGTTTACTTCTTTCTATATGCTAAATTACAGCTACATTACTAAATAAAAACCTTTAAATTATATAGTGAAAAAAATCTTCAAACATAATTACCAGAATCTCTACAGGAAGATATAATTACTTTGGGCTAAATTCTGTCTTCAGCTTCATTTTTGCATCTCCCACAGAAACCAATGGACACAAACTGCATATATATATAAGGGTCGAATATCAATTTATTATGAATTCTTCTGTGCAACTAATGGAGAATAAATCATGAAAGCTTAAAATAAACATATTCAACTATGTATAGTGAACTTAAAACACCACTCATTCTTTTAGAGGCAGGGATCAAGAATGTTCACTGCTAACCTTGATTTTCCAGTTAACTCACTGTCTGTCCTTGAAGAACTAATTTAATTAGTCTATGTCTAGCTTTATGCATCTGTAAAATGTGGATAATAAATATTCATTTACCTCATGGGATGGTTGGGAAATTCATGTTTGTAAAATGCAAAAAGATTTGTGGATGAAAGTGCAGAATGGGGAACATGGCAGATAATATGCTCTGCTCTGTGTTGAACGCATTGTTGGCAAGCAGTAAGCATTACTTGATAATAACTGCATTTATAAAAGCCATTAGAAGCAGAAGCTTGAATATATAAGATAGCTGAACAACATAAAATATAACTATATTCTAGTGGAGCTACATGATCTGACTTCTCAGATTAATACATCAACAAAAGAGGCCATTCAAAAAAAGGAAACAACATACTCAAAGGTATAACAACTTGAGCAATAAATGCATATAGCTGGAAAGCATGTGTATAGCATATTGGCCAAAACTATGAACTCTGAAGTTAGGCAGAGCTGCTTTCCATCCCAGCTCTACTTTATAGACCTTGGATAAATTTTTCTACCACACTAATAGAATTGAAAGCAGACTCAAGAATTTTGTAAAGACTGGTGAAATAACAGATACAGATGGTCCCTAATTATGATAATTAAACTTATAAGTTTTTAATTTTATGGTACACATTTAGTAGAAACCATACATTGAATACCCATACAACCATTGTGCTTTTCACTTTCAGTACAATATTCAATAAATTACATGAGATATTCAACACTTTATTATAACATAAGCTTTGTGTTAGATAATTTCGCCAAACTGTAGGCTAATATAAGGGTTCTGAGCACATTTATGGTAGGCTAGGCTAAGATATGATGTTTGGTAGTTAGGCATATCAAATGCATTTTGTTTTCTTTTCGTTTTGTAGAGATGGGGTCTTGTTGTGTTGTCTAGTCCTGGCTATGAGGCTATCATACTGGAGCCCGATGCACCGCCCCTGTGGCCCCAGAACTCCTGCCAGGCACTGGAAACTCTCCCTCCCCCTGAGATTCCAGTGCTGCACCTAGACCCCAAGACCTCACCCCTGAGTCTTCACCACTGCTGCATTGCTGGCAGAATCACCCCAAGGTCCAGAGCCCCAGCAGGGACCAGCTTCCATGACACTTGGACCTGGTTTAAGCAAAGGTCCATGGCTCAGGAACCTATGACTACTACCTAGATAGCTTCACCCAGCTGTCACTGTCACCTCTGCAGGGAGATCCTAGGCAGAGCAATCCCCACAACACCAACCTCTGTGGAGAAGGTCTAACCCAGTGCCCTCAACTCAACTTTCCTATATGATCTGGGGAAAACCCAATACCCAGCACAATAATCATCCAACATAGGCTTGAAGTGGGGCAGTCACAGGTGAACAGGACAAATCAGAACAGCTGCACTATAGCTTTTAGTACACACGTCCCTCCCTTGCTGTGTCAACATTTCAATTGGAAGAAAGCATCACCTAGGGACCTCTCATTCTTCTAATTAAGGAGAGTTCCCAGCAGAGAACAGGTGCCCTGCCAACCTATTGGCCCTGAGCTGAGAAGATACATTTCAGATGAGAAGAAACCAGCAAAAGAACCCTGGCAACATGAAAAAACAAAACAGTTTGACACCCCCCCCCCCAAGGGATCACAATGGTGCTACAGTAGTGGGCTCCAACTGCAAGGACATTGCCAAAATGACAGAAATGGAATCCAGAATATGGATGGCAAATAAGGTGAATGAAATTGAAGCAAAAAATGAAAAATGACAAAAAGAAGCCAAAAAATATATCAGGAAATTAATGAAAAATTCACTAAAGAGCTAGACAATATAAGAAATAATATAATAGAACTTAAAGAAATAAAAGAGACATTTAGGGAATTTCAAAATGCACCAGAAATCTTCTGCAACAAATTAAACCAAGGAGAAGAAGGAATCTCAGAGCTTGAAGACAAGGTTCTCCAGCTAACTCAGTCATTCAAAGAGGGAGAGAAGAGAAAAAGGCTGTACAATCATGTAAAGAGATACAGGATTATGCGAAGCAAACTAACATACAAATTACAGGTATTCCTGAGGAAGAAGAAAGAGCCAAAAGCATGGAAAATCTATTTGAGGAAATTATTGAGGAAAACTTCCCTGGTATTGCCAGAGACGCAGACATCCAGAAAGAAGATGGTCATCCAACACTGGGAAGATACATAGCAAATAGGACATCTCCAAGACACATATTAATCAAGCTGGTCAAAGTCACAGTGAAGGAGAAAATTCTACAAACAGCAAGGTGAAAGCAACAACTAGCCTACAAAGGAAAACCCATCAGGCTAACTGCAGACTTCTTAGCAGAGACATAAGCCAGAATGGAATGGAACCCCATCTTCAATTTTCTTAAGGAAAACAACTGCTAGCCCCAAATTTTGTATCCTGCAAAACTAAATTTCACAATTGATGGAGAAATTGAGTCTTTTCCAGACAAGCAAACACAGGGAATCTGTCATGACCAGAGCTGTCCTGCAGGAAATACTCAGAACTGCATTTACATGAATCAACATAATCAATACCCACCAGTGTAAAATCACCCAAGAAAGCTAAAGCTCACAACTCTTATAAAACAATAGCAAAGAAGCAAAACAAAAAAATAAGGTACCACCCAATATGATGAACACCATCCCATATACAAATTCTATCACTCAACATTAACAGTTTAAATGCTCCACTCAAAAGACATAGGCTGGTTGAATGGATAAAAAAACACAACTCATCTATCCATTGTCTCCAGGAAACACATTACCAGACTTTATCCTACAATGCTATCATAACAAAAACAGCATGGTATTATTACAAATACATACATGTATTTGTAATAATACAAATTATTACAAATACATGTATGTATTTGCCTACAACCAGCTGACCTTTGATAAAGCAGCCAATAACATACACTGGAGAAAAGAAGCCCTATTCAATATACAGTGCTGGGAAAACTGGATAGCCACATGCAGAGGCTTATTTTACCTCTCACCACTTATACAAATTAATTCAAGATGGATAAAAGACTTAAATGTAAGGCATGAAATGATAAAAGTTCTAGAAGAAAATGTAGGCAAAACTCTCTTAGATATCATCCTAGGCAAAGAATTTATGACTAAGTCCCCAAAGGCAATTAAAGCAACAACAAAAATAAATAAATGGGACTTAAATTAAAAAGCTTCTGCACATTCAAGGAAATAATCAATAGAACAAATAGACTACTTACAAAATGTGAGAAAATCTTCACAAACTATATATCCTATAGAGAGATAATATCCAGAATCTACACAGAACTCAAAAAAATCATCAGAAAAAAACTAACAATCCTATTAAAAATTGGGCAAAGACATGAACAGAAGCTTTTCAAAATCAGACAGACAAATGGCCAACAAACATATGATACAGTGCTCAATGTCATTAATCATCAGGGAAATGCAAATTAAAACGACAATGAGATACCATCTTACCCCTGTTAGAATGGCTCTTATTAAAAAGTCCAAAAACAACAAATGCTGACATGGATACTGAGAGAAAGGAACACTTATACACTGTTGGTGGGACTGCAAACTATTACAACCTCCGTGGAAAACAATATGGAGTTTTCTCAAAGAACTAAAAGTAAACCTACCACTGGATTCAGCAATCCCACTACTGGATATCTGCCCAAAGGAAAAGAAGTCATTTTATCAAAATGACATCTGCACTGGAATGTTTAACAGCACAATTCATAATTGCAAAGATGTGGAATCAACCCAAATGTGCATCAATTCATGAGTGGATAAAGAAAATGTGATATATATATATATATATATATACACACACACACACACACACACACACACACATACACACACACACACCATGGAATACTACTCAGCCATAAAAAAGTATCAATTAATGTCTTTTGCATCAATTTGGATGGAACTGGAAACCATTATCCCAAGTGAATTATCTCAAGAATGGAGAAACAAACATCACATGTACTTCCTAATGATTTGGAACTAATTGACAGGCACATATGGGCACAGAAAGAAGTAAAAATCACTGGAAATCAAGAATGTGGGTAGGGGGAGGGAGGGAGGGGTAAAAACCTACCTAACAGGTACAATGAAAAATATTCAGGTGATGAGCACACTTACAGTCCTTACTAAAGCATTATAAATCTATCCACGTAACACGAACATTTGTACCCCCTTAATATTCTGAAATTTAAAAACTAAAATAATAAAATAAAAAGAGAAAACCTAAAAGGAAGAATATCCTGGAAGAGATGAAAGACAGGATCAAAAGGAGAGTTCAGCCCGGGCATCATTTCCTCACAAACCTACCTGAGTGCTTGCTAAAAGGGCAATTCCTGAGCCCCCAACCCTGCTAAAAACTTTTATAGTTCCTGTCAGTGGAGCCTGGGATTCTGCAAGTTTATTGTGATCTGATCACACTAAAATTTAAGAAACACTGATTTACAGCATAGGTAGTTAAGTCACGAAAATTTAGAATGTGAAATTTTAAAATTCCATTACCACTACCTAGTCTCAGATTCAACCCCAGACTCAAGCCTGTCTCTAATATTCTTGTTTTTTCATAAATGTCCAATTCATCTCAAATCTACATAATTATAGGTGGTATCAGCCCCTTTCATTGTTTCAGAGAAACATAAGCCCTGTTTACAATCTTAGGGCATTTTAGAAAGACCTTGGAAATGTGTTGTACTGATACATTCTTAGCCCTACTCTCAGACTGATTTTGATTCAGCACTTCTGAACCTGGACCTGCAGAGCACTCCATCTGACTCTGAAACAAGAGCAACCTAGGCATGCTTTCCAGAAACACTCCCCGAGGAGTATTCACTGCAAGCTCAAAGTGATTACGGAGTCTGATAAAGCAGCCAGGAGTGCTAATGAAATCTTTGGCAGCATTAAGAGCTGTCTGCATTAAGAGCTATAATGTCCAGATCAAGAAAGGTAAGTCTCTATTCCCTGAAATGGCCAAATAGAACTTGAAATATTGTGTTTGGTTATGCGTATCATATTTTAAGAAGAATATGTGTCACTTTGTGGTACAATTTGACCCAGTGCGTAGAAATCATATCATTGATGCCTATAGGGTACAGAGTTCAGGCCCTTGTCAGGGTGGTGTTCCTATATCTTATAGCTGGAACTGTCTCCTGGAAACTTGATAATTACAGTGCTCAACTCTCCACTCGAAAGCACTCTTATAAACTATACTGTAGAGAGTTGCTTAATTTAAACAAAGGTATAATTAAAACATTCAATATGCAGTAGGCATTATATGACAGATAAGGATCCACCTGATACTGTCGCACAATCTCCGGAAAGCTCATTTATGTTTCAAGATCTCATCTGGGTTTAAAAATCTCAGGGTCAAGATATTGGTACCCTAGGTAACTCAAAGTCCTAAAAAACAATAACCAAGTGCTAGAACCATACAATTTCTGATATAAATATTTTATAATACATATTTCCAAATCATTCCTGCCCCCATCTCTCATTCTCTCTTCCTTTCCTTTCCTTTCCTTCCCCTCCCTCTCTCTCTCTCTCTCCTCTCTCTCTCTCTCCTCTCTCCTCTCTCTCTCTCTCTCTCTTTCTTTCTTTCTTTTCTTTTCTCCCTACCTTTATATTCCAGTCTCCTAGCAAACCTAACATCTGTTTTTCAGGTTAGTAGTTTCCAACACTGCTAGAGATTAGAATCACCTGGGGAGCTTTTATAATACTAATGTCAGAGGCTCTAACCCAGAGATTAAAAATAAACTTAAGAATGGGAAATATCTCCATTTTGAGTCCTATGTATCTGAAATTCCTAGTCAGTTTTCCTGCTACCCTGCAAATGGAAGCTCACTTATCTGACTCTTGACATATTTTTTGCATTACAGTCTTTTCTTTGCCCTTAGATTAGAAATTCCCTTAATAATTCACCCATCGAAATGAAACTATTCTTCTCTCAAACTTTCCCAAATGGCTTGGTTTCCCCATCTTTTCAAATGCTCTGGGTAGAGATCAATAGAATGTATTTTAAGTGGGGGTAAATAGATTTTCATTTTCCTTCAAAATATTATACCTGAGCTGTGTTTCCTCACTCTGTTGAATGAAATATAAGTGGTAGACAAAGATGCGCAAATATTCATACTGATGTTTCCCAGCAACTCAAGCTGTTCCATAATGGGGAAGCTTAGGTATACATTTGCTGGAATATTCAAGAGGAGAATGAAAGACACACACACACAGATTCCATGATTCCTCCCCATTATCAGGCATAAAATCTCTCTTGACGCAACAGGAAAATGTCTTTTAGTTATAAAGACAATTTCATACCCTCAGAATTTTAGGACCTTCCTCAAAATAGTCAACTTAAAATTATTCAAAACCTTAGCAAATTGTATGGAACTTTTGAGTTACAATGTCATGGATTGTTAAATGAAAGCTTTGGTAAATTTATAGAATATGCATTATCCCAGAGTACAATATTTAATTTTCCAACTTAAACATGTTGTGTCTTGCCACAGCTATTGACTAATTTGCTTTCAAGAAGGGAAAAAAAGCAAAAACAATGACAATAACAACAAAAAACAGGCCAGCCAACTCTTGCAGGAGAATCTCATCACGTTGTTTATTTATTGGAACATCTTCTAATTCCCCATGTACTGCCAAAACTTAAAATTTGAAGTTAAAGTATCAGTAACAAATAGATATGTGTGAGTTGCAGTGTTGGAAATGAAACAAATTAGCCATCAAATCTGCCATAATATTATAAATATTTGCAGTCTACATTTCTTGAAAACAAATGTTAAGTATAAATTATCAACGCACCCCTCCCATAACACAGTAACATAAATTTTAGAAGTATTGCTTTGTCATTGTCTCTTATCAGACAGTGTCTGTAACTATAGTCATCTTGAAACCAAGAGCAGAAACACTGAAGCTGACATGACCAGAATCCAACCTGGAGAATGCAGAGCCAGGAGACAGATCACTGTTTATGTGGGCCCAGAATTAAATCGTACCATCCCTTATTGTTCAATCCCATTTGATTTGAGTTTCTCACCACTTGCAAATGAAGGAATTATGACTCATCATCTCCTTAAGGTTATTGTGAAGATTAAATGTGGTGATACAAGTGAAGTTCTTGTCACAGTACTTGGCACAAAGCACTTTCTCAATAATGCACACCTAAGGATGAATGGCATTTGAACAGCTTAGTCCATGAAAATTGTTTCAATGCTTCCTATCAATAGTAATTCTTCTTCGGCATGTATATTTAATTTTACTTCAACTCAGCAAGTACTTATTAATTTATTCATTAACTCAATCAATATTGGAACTTATTATGAACAAGTCATTGTGCCCAGGACTGTCAGTTATACTAAGAAGTATAATAATGATTGCTTCAATACTGCTGCTGGTACAAAAAGAGAGAAACCAGTACTTTAGTGAATTGAATTACTTCAAATCTCTCAAGGAGACAAGCATTTAGAGAATCATATAAACAGTGTGTGATTACGTGACAAACTATGTGGTGCACAAACAAGTGAGTGTTATAGATGTTCCACTAAAGGAAATGAATAGTACACAGTAAGATGAAATATTCTCTAGAAAAAATGCCTGGGTGTTAAATTTTATTAGACAACCTATTAAAGACTAAATATATGAGGAAAGAATGTCTAATAACTCAAATACACAATTTCTATTCCATTTCTTTGATGCTCTTTTTGTTTTGTTTTTGATATTTGTAAGTTATTTCTTTCCTTAAATACTTTTGGGTTGTTATTCTTGCTTGAATACAGCAAAACCTTATTAGGCTAGGTTCCTTCAGGCTCTTTACTATCAGTAAACAGTATTAAAACAGGACTCTTCAGGTATTTCTAATAATAAACACTTCTGGAGAGAGTTCCAGGAAGCTTTAGGCAGAGGATCACAGAATTTCAGCGATAGAAGAGACTTTGGAGGCCACCTATCCAGCTCTCCACAAAAATTATTTATAGTGAATTTCACAAAATAGTAGAGTTCTTGATTTAAAAAAAATCTCTTTAGTATGTAAAGAGAAAAAATAAGATTCGACTTTGGGAATCTGAGATAGTAGAAACATGGTTTTTAGACAAGGAGAGAATTATTTGTAAATAAATAATCATTAAAAACAACATGAGATGCCCTCTATAAAAATCTGACACCTTAATTATTGATTACATTTATCCAAGGGCAAAAATGGAATTCAAATGGAATTGCTTTTATTTTGATATACTCCCAACTGTTAAAAGGTTATGATAGTGGTTCATGAGAGAATGTATTTGAGTCTGTCTGCTAGAGGCAGGGTAGACTGAGTATGAACAAGATAAGTCGTGCTGCTGACTGGTAAATGAGCGGGTCTAAGGAAAGGAAGATTGAGGTCGCAGAAAACCTGAGGAGATGCATGAAGATGCACTTCTGTAAGTATCAATTGGATTCTCAGCCTGAGGGGGCAAGTTGAGTGTGGGTTCCTTGGTCTGCTTCTAAGGTCTCTGCTCATTTTTTGTTTTGCTTTGTTTTGTTTTGGCTTTAGGGTCTCAAGACTCTGGTATCTATAGAAGTCCTATTAGACAAGATCTTTTCTCACTCTTTTTAGCCACCTAGGTTCAAAGGAATGACCCTCTTTTCTCCTTTTTGATAGCACCTGTTAGTTGAATTTTACTTTCTCTCATGATAGCAGTTTGCTTATTTCAAGCACTTTTATTTTAGTATGCTGTAATTTACCAAATTTTATAGTATTCTCTGGTTTACATGTTATCATTTACTTGTTCAAATATGGAAGAGGAAATGCCAGCACTCCCTCTTCCCCACCTTATTGGATCCCATCCAGCATTCTATAATAGTAATAGATTTCACTTTCTGGTCCCAGATTAAGCCTTGGTTAAAATCCCTAATTATATCTGATAAGTAATATTGAAAAATCCTATTAATTTATGCATTTGCTATGAACTGAATGCTTGTGTTCCTTCCCAAATTCATATGTTGAAGTCCTAATCCCCAATGTTATGGTATTTGCAGACAGAAACTTTGGGAGGTAATTAGATTTAGATGGAGTCTTGAGGGTAGCCCTTCCACAATAGACTTAGTGCTCTTGTAAGAAGAGGAGAGGCCAGTGCTCTCTCTCATGTGAGGACACAGCAAAAAGGGTAGCCACCTGCGAACCGGGATAAGAGCCCTTAATCTTGAACTTCCCAGCCTCTAGAACTGTGAGAAATAAATGTTTGTTGTTCAAGCCTCTCAGTTTATTATACTTTAATATAGCAACCTGCGCTTACTAAGGCACTCATCTTTTTTTAATAGCCTCTGTTTTAAGAAATATCTGGACTTACACTCATTTTCTAAAATATAACTGCCTAACTTTGGTCAGTTCTCAGGAAGAATTCAAGATTATGCTAGAGTGAAGGGAGATAAAGATAAGCCTGAACTCAAATCTAGTTACTTTCATTCATCATTTCTGGGACTGTGAATAAATTGCTTTTCTTCTCTTGGCCTTAGTTAATGCATCTACAAAACTGTTCATGGTATCTATACCACGAGGGACTCCCCATGTGCTGTTTGACTGACCGCTGTGATCGGTTCATTTGATGGCTCTCGTTTGCTTGAAAGCTCCTTTCTCCTTCAGAGCACAGGTAAATACTCTCCTGAACCTGCGTTCTCCATCAAACACTGTAACTGATGTGTAAATAAAAAACTGAATAAACTGAATTATAAAATGGACTAATTTATTGATAAAATTCAAAACAAATAAAAATCTTAACTATTAACGTGTTCTTGTTATAAAAAAATAGGGTCTGAAAGAAAGAATAGAGTGGTTTTATTATCAGTTCTCTAGAATCCTTTCACTTTGAAGCATGCAAGATATATTTTACATTTCATGCTTCGAATATAGCATAAAATTTTGTTTCATGTAGTTGGATATTGAATAAGTGAATAATAAATAAAATTTATAGAAAGTATACACTTTCAAATGAGGCCTATAAAATATATCTATAAAGAGAAAGTCATAACTTACTTAATAGTAAGCAAAAATCATGACTTCCTTAATAGAAATATTCATCAACATAAATGAACAAACATTTACCAAGTTGGTTAGCATAACAGAAGCTAGATGCTACTTTTCTAAGAGGCAACATGGAGTGTAATTGAAGAAAAATTTAAGAACCTCTTCTGTTGTGACAACTCTTTTGAGCTTTATAATTTTCTCTTATTGCTAAGGAGATTACTGGAAAAGTTATGTGGATTTATAATATGCTAAGGTTTTTAAAAAAAGAGTCTGTTTTTTTTTTATTTAAAGATTTCCAGCTACAAATAACTCACTAAAACCTATCCTAATTAAAGTATTTAGTCAAACACCAGAAAATGAGTCAATACAAAATTTTCTATATACATATGTGCATTTACTTATAAAAATAGACATACTTAAGTATAAATGTACACATATATCCATAAGAGAAAAAAAGGAACTATAACTGTGTTAAACATACATATGAGTGTATTTATATATTTATATATCAAAATCAATGCAGGTGAAATAAAGTCTAATCTCCTTATCTTCATATTTATTTAACTTTCGTTTATTTTAAAAATACTAGTCTATTATGAAATATTTCTAGAGCAGATAATTTATGAAATGTCCTGACAACAATAAATAACAAATGAGTATTTATTGAAATATTGCTAGTAAGAAAAATTCAACTGTGTAATGGAATATTTTTATTTCAACAAATCTCTCTCTGTTTGTTAAAATGAGAACATCAATAAAAATACTACTTTAAATGAGAATTGGTTTCCCCAAATCAAAGTTGGAAAATGTTTTCCTTGATTTTCTAGGATCAACTCGATTTGCGATACTATAATTTTTTGATTTATATAAAAAACTTTGTTACCAATATGCTAATATATATGCTCCTTCTTGTTTTGTTTTATAACAAGTTAACTAGGTAACAAAAGTTATATATGAATATAACACATATAGATGTCAATATGCAGATTTCAATTAAGTTACACATGAAAATTCTTTGCATAGAAAAATAATATGCAAAAAATATAATGAGATGGAGCCCATTCTACTAAGTGAAGTATCACAAGAATGGAAAAACAAGTACCACATGTAGTCACCATCAATTTGGTACTAACTGATCAACATTTATGTGCACATATGGTAGTAACACTCATCAGGTGTTGGGCAGGTGGGAGCAGGGAGGAGGGGATGGGTATATTCACACCTAATGGGTGTGAGGCGCACCATCTGGGAAATGGATGGGCTTATAGCTCTGATTCGGGCAGGGCAAAGACAATATATGCAATCTCAATGTTTCTAATCCCATAATATTTTGAAAAAACAAACAAATAAATAAAAATACATAATGAGAAAGAGAAATAAGACATAAAATATGAAAGCAAAAATTACTTAGGTAATTTCTTTCTATGATCCTTAAATCTGCAATTAAAAAAATTATAACTCAGGATTATTATGAGATTTCCGTGGGCTTCTCAAGTGTGTTTCTAGGATACAATAGTACATGATCTTATGGAGTCTAATGGGAACAAGTAAAGCACATGTACAAACGGTTTATAATTTAAATGTATTGCTGTAGATAACTTGATTCAAACGTTGTCACAGGAAAGTTGGGGTTGGAAACAGAACTGTTCAGAGGTAATCTTGGAGAATAGGATAGGCTACCACCTTGAGGAATAGAGACGCCGTCCTGAGTTAGCTGTAGCAAGGGAACTAGAGAAATGTAGTGTCTAAGATTATGACATGATGCTGCTTCCTCAGGCAAAAACAAATGCTAAGAGTTAGTAAAGAAGTCCCTTTGTTATTTTCCTGAAAAGTGCTAGACAACATTTTTAAACTACAAATAAAGATTTCAACATTGTTAATGCCTACCAACTAGAGCAGGGTTTCTCTATGTTGGCACCAGTAACTGGGCTGGATAATCCTTAGCTGAGGGGAGCCATCTGGTGCATTATGGGATATTAGGCATCATCCCTGGCCTCTTCCCACTAGGTGTCAGTACCACCTCCTAACTGTGTCTCCAAACGTTGCCCATCGTTCCCTGGGAGTTGGGTGGGGGGGAGGGGATGCCTCTAATTGAATATCACTGCTCTAAAATGGTAATAAAAAAAATTAGCATGAGTTATTTAGATATCATTTTTTCCTACCTCTCCTTTTGAATAGTTTGACTTAATATTTTCTTTTCATGCATTTACTCTGCCACCTTGTAGTAAATATTTTCATACTAGTCAGCAAAAAGAAAATGCATTCAATTGTCTCTGTTGATGTATGCTTCCATGAAAGGCTCCTTTACCAGTGAATTTTCTTGGAATATTATTTAAGTTTTTTTTTTAATATTCCACTGAAATTGATAGTTCAGTTAGTGTTTTATCCCTATTCATGGTGGTAAAGTGAGAAGAGAAAAGAAAGGTCTTATATGTGTGTGTAAAATGAACATTCAGAAAAATCCCTATTCATAATAAAAAGTTTGCCTACTATGACTGGAAAAGTTAACTGAAATATTAGAGTTCACCCATAATAATCACCTCAGCATCTACTCCTTAGAAAAATCTATCTTTCTATTTGCAATAATGAAAGCCACAATTAAAGAATTTAGAAGCATCCAGAATAAACTACAATTACCCATGCTCACTGAAAATCTTTAAATATGTCTCTAGAAAGCTAAACATTAAATTCGATTTCTCTTTGAAAATATGTCAAAAGTTAATAAAATGTAGTTTTTAATAACATCTCTGCATTAATATTTAAAAAATATATTTGTTATATTTTTTATCATGTTGAAATTCTAACAAGACCTTGTGAGCTTCCACAGAACATGTTGCAAATAGAATTTACAGAAACTTGTAAATTCTGTGGGAGAATACTTTTGTGGGAGAATACTTTCCCCACAATTTTAGTATTCTTTCTGTCTCACAAGATATTTTAGAATATGAAAGGAAGAAAGGTAATTGAAAAAAAATTCCCCTGCTTTTTAAAATATTTTCTATTGAAAAAGGGAGTGATGCCCTTAACTCATTTTTTTTTTTCCTTTTGGGCCTAAAGATTTCTCTTATCAAAGGAATTCCTTGAAGAAGTATTCAGCTACTGAATAATTTTTTAAAGTAACTTTTATTACCTCTTCTTGGACAAGAGCTTGGATCAAAAGCTGTGTGTTAAGGGCACACTGTCATTTCCCTCTATTCTTTGCTGAATGAGTAAGCAAACCCAGAACCACTGGGAAATAAGTCATTGGCCATTAACCCCTGGATACGAGGTAGTGGGCCGTAAGATTCATGATGTCCACATTCCTGAGAAATCACACTCAGGGATTTATTAGTGAGATAAAACTTCTTTATCCTCTTAATCTGTACCAGCCTTGAGTAAAAATTCTAGTGTAATACTCCCTTTAACTCAGTTTACAAAAGTGCCTATCTCAGGTACATAGTGCCCAATAAATGATTATTGAGTGAAAATCAGTGATAACGAGAGATCACTGTGATAACGAGAGATCTCACACTAGTTTGTGATTAATGATGCTAAACATATTTATGAAACTTAGAAATGTAATACATGGTTCCCAGGAAGTATAGGGCAGAAGAGAATACCAGAGTAGCATGACAGCTCTGTTTCAATTACATGTAGGATGAACAAATAGAGACTCCACTAAAAGTGGTTATCTCCATATGCAAGATAACGAGGCTATGCATGCTGAAACTTTGATGTTTTAAATGCCACGTATGTTTGTTAAAGGGCAATACATACATACCTTTTGGCTCTACAGTTAAACAAAAGACTGTACAGAAAATAGAGATGATTTCCATTCTATCTTTTGAATCAGGTAGCTAGAGCTGTGCTAATCACCATTTTTTGAGTCTCTGTATTTGATTAGTAGGTTACAATATTAGAATGTAGCACTATAATTCAGTTTTGTTCTTTGTTTATTCAGGTCTTCAACAGCAGATGTACTCAGTAATAAAAATACATTTCAGTCTCCATCGAGTTTAGTTAGTTTCAAGAAAAAAAATTAAATTTAAAAGACCTTAGTGTGATAGCTCAAAAATGTAGAGGCAATATGATAAAATGAAATTCAGAGACATTTATTTTCTACAGATTTCAGCCTATAATATACAGACATCAAAATATTATTAAGGTTGTCTATTGACTTTTTCATTTCACTTTCTCTTTTTAATAACATATAGTTTTAATTGGGAACCTAGCAAGTAATCCTCTCTCGCTCTGTTGGCCCAGGCTGGCATGCAGTGGCATGATCATAGCTCATTGTAATCTTGAATTCCTGGGCTCCCACTTGAGCCTCCCAAGTACCTAGGATTACATGTGTACACCACCATGCTTGGCTTATTTTTCTACTTTTTTGTAGAGATAGAGTCTCACAACGTTGCCCAGATTGTCTTAAAATCCTGGCTTCAAGCCATCCTCCCACCTCAACCTCCCCAAATGCTAGGATTATAGGCATGAACCATCACGCCTGGGCCATAATTTTCAAATATTTGATGGAACAGAAAGGGTTATATTAGGTTGCTATGCAGCATGGTTGCTCACATAGACATTAAATGTGCATTTTTGGTACAAAAATGAATAAAAGAAAGCAAAAAGTGGACAGAACATATTGAAGAGCACCAGGTGTGACTTTGTCTTATAGTCCAGTGGTAATTAATATATTAGCATCTCTTCTCTTTCTCTATACAAATATATATTATAACCCTAACATTCAAATAGCTGAAAGTTTATCTTAAATTGCACTAAAATACACTATGTTCCTGAAATTATATTTTTATATCAGACATATTTTTGTTATGGTAATTATAATAACCTTAAAATGCATTGTGATTATGCTTATGTATCTGTGGTTTGGTCAGTATGTGGTGTTATATGGTTTTATAGCCTCACAACCCAACACAGTGTAAGTGTTCAATATACATTTCCTGAATAATAATTAAACAAAAACAATATGAATTCATGCATATCATGATATCCTGGAAAAGTGTGGTTGAGATATAAAATTACATGGGATCTAATATTCTGAATATTTTACCTACTTCTATTTTTTCATAATGTATGAATGTTAACCTCTATCTTGATATAATGAATGTTTACTTATTTTAATTACAATGAAAATAGTTTGATTATTAACTAATATAGTAAGAATCAGCTAACTAATTATGGGCCAGAAGTAAATAATACCAAGGATGTCACTTCACATTCAATGCTGAAAAAAAGGCATGCATAAATATGCAGCTTACTTTGATTACAAATTAAAATTCCAATAGACAATTTTCTCAAATATAAATGTAAATTGTGTAATGTGGGAATAGGAGGTGAACATATTTTTATATCATACAGTTTGAAAATATAACACATGATTTAGGAGACGATATGGGAAGGTTTAACAACAAAGTAGTGGGGAGAAAAATTGCGATACCTACTCATTTCAGTTGATGCAAATTATCTATTTCTGGATCAAGCAAAGCATATTGTTTGGGAACAAGAAAGTCATTCTTATTCACACATTTAAGTTATTATACTTGTCACTGAAAATCTCTAGAGATACTGAGAGAGGAAACATGCACTTCATGATGAGGTTGTAAGGAGGTAAATGACTAAAAAGTATTGTTGAAATAACAATGTCATCATGAATTACTCTGACAAGTACAATAATGGTGCTTAGATCCTATATCATCAAGTATGATCGCTTTTTTAAAAAACAGTTAAAATAAGCTGGAATAGGACTGTGCTAACATCAACAAATTCTAGACAATTCTGTAGTCTGATGATTATAAGAAGAAATTTTTTTAAAAGACTATAAATATTTTAAAATCTAGTTGAGCTATAGAAACATAGCTGGAGAATATGGCACAAATAATATGTGTATGTCATCTGCAAAAAATTGATATAGCATTATGTACATAGGTTTAACAAAATTTTGAATCATATTTTACCAAAAACAAAACAAAACTGTGGTGTAATCAAAGTATTTTCATGTCAGTAATATAGTATATATACCAAATGATAATTTCCACAATTTAATTTATACCAGATTAATTCTGAGAAAGAAAAAGATTTCCATAGTAGACATTGATGCTTTTAGCGCATTATATTTGGTTTTCCCATTCTGGGCATATGCTGATTTGCTCTTCCCTGCTCTCTGAATTTAGTTAGCTGTAATCCTGTGACTTGCTTTGTTTTGATCAGTAAAATATGAGTATAAGTATTATGTGTTCCTTCTGCGTGGAAAATTAAGACCCCTTGAATAATCTGTGACATTTTCTCGTTCCCTCAGAGACTGCAACATAAGAGATGAAGATTGTCCCACCAGCCTACATCTTACAGTGAAGGAACATGGAGGAGCGTTGCCTGTTGACCAGCAATAGATACATAGTATAGGTGTTATAAGTCACTAATGTTTGAGGATTGTTGTTTTTGCAGCATTGACTGATATGGGTAGCCTACTCTGACTGATATGGGTATAGTTTATTCTGTTTTATGGGTAGGGGGAAGTAGATAGAGGGTAATGGTAAAGGGTGTAAATTCTAGAATCAAGACTGTTTAGATTCATATTCCAGCTCTGTCACCATTTGTTTGATATGCCTTTTGGACTCTGTTCTAACCTTTCTGTGCCTTAATTTCCTCCCCTATAAAATGAGAATAACAACAGGATCTCTCTTGCATGTTTGTTGGTGTTTTTAAAATTACATAAGTCAACATACATAAAGCACTTACAAAGTTGCTTGGCATATAACAGCACTTAATAAATATTAGTATTATTCTCTCCACCTAGAAGGAATACAGTATCTTGCATTTTCTTATACTTATATTAGTGTGCTTACTTATGATTATAAAAATCAAAGACAAAAAGTTATCTCATTAGAATTTTAGTAGTTCCCATTTTTTTTTAAGTGGCATACCCAATGCTGATGTATAAGTGATATCAACTTATTTTTTATTTTTTTTTATTTCAGCATATTACGGGGGTACAAATGTTTAGCTTATGTATACTGCCCTTGTCCAACCTGAGACAGAGCTTCAAGCATGTCCATTCCCCAGCGGGTGAACACTGCACCCATTATGTATATATATCCCCATCCTCTCCTTCCCTCTCCCACCTGCCTGACACCCGATGAATGTTACTACCATATCTACACTTAAGGGTTGATCAGTTAATGCCAATATGATGGTGAGTACATGTGGTGCTTGTTTTTCCATTTTTGTGATCCTTCACTTAGTAGGATGGGTTCTAGCTCTATCCAGGATGATACAAGAGGTGCTAGATCACCATTGTTTTTTGTGGCTGAGTAGAACTCCATGGTATGTCTGTCTATATATATATATATAGCATATTTTATTAATCCACTCATATACTGATGGGCACTTGGGTTGTTTCCACATCTAGGCAATTGTGAATTGTGCTGCTATAAACATTCAAGTGTAGATGTCTTTTTTATAGAATGTCTTTGTTCTTTTGTGTAGATGCCCAGTAATGGGATTGCAGGATCAAATAGTAGTTCTACTTTTAGTTCTTTGAGGTATCTCCATACTGCTTTCCACAGAGATTGTACTAGTTTGCAGTCCACGAGCAGTGCATGGTGGTTCCTATCTCTCTGCATCCACGCCAACATTTATTGTCTTGGGACTTTTTGATAAAGGCCATTCTCACTGTAGTTAAGTGATATCTCACTGTGGTTTTGATATGCATTTCCCTGATGACTAGAGATATTGAGCATTTTTTCTTATGTTTGTAAACCATTAATCTATCTTCTTTTGAAAAGTTTCTGTTCATCTCCTTTGCCCACTTTTTGATAGAGTTGTTTGGTTTTTTTCTTGCTGATTTTCATGAGTTCTACATAGATTCTAGTTATCAGCCCTTTATCGGATGTATAACATGAATATTTTCTTCCATTCTGTAGATGGTCTGTTTGCTCTCATGATAGTTTCCTTGGCTGTGCAGAAGTTTTTTAATTTGATGAAGTCCCATGTATTTATTTTTGTTGTTGCTGTGATTGCCTTTGGGGTCTTCTTCATAAATTCTTTCTATAGGCTAATGTCTATAAGAGTTTTTCAAACATTTGCTTCTAGAATTCTTATAGTTTCATGCCTTAGGTTTAAGTCTGTTATCCACCATAAATTGATTTTTGTGAGAGGTGAAAGGTATGGATCCTGTTTCAGTCTTCCATATGTGCCTATCCAGTTTTCCCAGCATCATTTATTGAAGGATTATTCTTTTTCCCAGTGTATGATTTTGTCTGCGTTGTCAAAGATTAGATGGCTATATGAGGATGGTTTTATATCTGGTTTTCAGTTCTGTTCCATTGGTCTAGGTCTCTGTTCTTGTGCCAGTTTAATGCTGTTTTAGTAACTATAGCCTTGTAGTATAGCTTGAAGTCTGGTAAGTTGATGCCTCCCAATTTATTCTTTTTGCTTAAGATTGCTTTTGCCATGTGGGGTCTTCTCTGATTCTATACGAAGAGTAGAATTATTTTTTCTAGATCTGTGGAAAATGATGTGGGTATTTTAATAGGGATTGCAATAAAAAAAATAGGGATTGCATTGAATCTGTAGATAACTTTGGGTTGTATAGACATTTTAACAATGTTGATTCTGCCAAACAGGAGCACAATTCAGTTTTCCACCTGTTTAAATCCTCTGTTATTTCCTTCCTCAGTGTTTCATAGTTCTCCCTGTAGCGGTCTTTTATCTCATTAGTTAAATATATTCATAGATATTTTATTTTCTTTGTTGCTATTTTGAAGGGTATTGAGTCTTTGATTTGGTTCTCAGTTTGACTTTTGTTGGCATATAGAAATGCTACTTATTTCTGTACATTGATTTTGTAACCTGAGACTTTGCTGAATTTGTTTATCACTTCCAGTAGTCTCATGGCAGAATCTTTGGGGTTTTCTATATATAAGATCATATAGTCAGCAAACAGTGATAGTTTGACCTCTTCTGCCCCCATTTGGATGTCCTTGATTTTCTCCTCTTGTCTGATTGCTCTGCCTAGGACTTCCAGCACTATGTTGAATAGAAGTGGTGATAGAGGGCAATCTTCCAATTCTACGTGGGAATGTTTTCAATTTTTCTCCATTCAGTATAATATTGGCTGTGGGTTTTTCATATATGCCTTGTATTATTTTTAGGTAAGTCCTGTCTATGCCTATTTTGTTAAGCGTTCTTATCATAAAAGGGTGTTGAATTTTGTTGAATGCTTTTTCTGCCTCTATTGAGAAGATCATATGGTCTTTGTTTTTGCTTCTTTTTATGTGGTGAATTACATTTATAGATCTGCATATGTTGAATCATCCCTGCATCTCTGGGATGACGCCCACTTGGTCGTAATGGATTAATTTTTGATAAGCACCTGAATTCTGGGATTGTGCTGAGAATTTTTACATCTATATTCATAAGGAATATTGGTCTATAGTTTTCTTTTTTTGTTGCGTCCTTTCCTGGTTTGTGTATCAGGGTGATGTTGGTTTCATAAAATGTGTTTGGGAGGATTCTTTCCTTCTCGGTGCTGTGGAATAATTTCTGCAGGATAGGCACCAGTTCTTCTTTGTAGGTCTGGTAAAATTCAAGTATGAAATCATCTGGTCTGGGACTTTTCTTTTTAGGAAGTTATTTTATTGCTATTCAATTTTGGTACTTGATATTGGTCTGTTCAGGAATTCTATTTCTTCCTGATTGAGTCTAGGGAGGCAGTGTGTTTCTAAGAATTTGTCCATTCCTTCACATTTTCCAGTTTATGTGCACAGAATATTTGATTATAATCTTACCAGCTGTGTAATTTGGGGCAAGTTATATAACTTTCTATATATCAGTTTCCTCTCTTCCAAAAGGATATTCAATAGTAATAGCTACATCATAGCTTTTATGAGGATTAAAATATTTAAAACATGTACAACTTTTAGAACAGCAACTGATATATGGTAAGAGTCAAAAATGTTAGATTTAGTGAAAATGGAGTTCAATTATATTAATACCTGGAGAAACCACGGAATATGTTGATGGGGCATAGGGCTTATGGAATTTGGTTTTCTCTTATATGAACACGGTAAGAAAGATGAAATAGCACTCTAGGTTCAGGAAGTTATGTGAATAAAGGCACCAAGACTCGAGGGTAGAAATAAAACAGTCTGTTTGTGGAACAGCAGGAGAACAGATAAATGAGACTGCAAATATTGGATTCAGGTTTTCTTATGTGTTTTCTCTCATGGGAATTGTTCTGTACTTTTGATACATACCAAGTAGAAGAAAATGAAATATAAAACAATAGAGAGTTTTAAAAACTAATTAAATAAAACTACATCTATAATATCTTGAGATAAAGCATTTTATATTAAATAAAATATATAATAAAGTATATAGCATAACTTAGGGAAGGAAACATAATAAAGCAGGAACATACTCTATTCCAATAAGCTGAATGATTATTACTCCAGTAGAAGTAATTTTGCATCAATAGCAAATGGAAAAGATTATTTAAATTTTTTAAAATTTAAGATATGATATATAAATTTAAATAACTTTCTGTAGTATCAAATGGCACACATCCAGAAAAATTTTGAGTTTTACTTTTTTCCAATTGAATCACTGTATTCTTGTCCTTCAAAAGTTGCAATTCTTGAAAGTTTGCCTTAAGTGAAAAATAAAAGGAAATAAAAGATAATCATCAAGAAAAGCAATCTCCTAACTCTTGCTTCAAACCATATTTTGAAACATTCAAAACACAGAAGAGAAATAAAAAAATAACTGCAGTTTCAATCAGATAAACATTTTCTATAAAGCGGTTTCTTTACAATGAAAGAGAAATGAAAAATCCAGAACACTAGATTTACTGTTCCTTTCCAATGGAATACCACTCTCAGAGTGATTGGTGGAAATGGAGTGGGGCGGGGAGGAAGGAGTCAAAGCAACTGATTTGTCTTCAGGGGAAAGAAAAGAAGGGGGGTAACTTCCTTTAATCTCTTTGCCAACATAAAAACTAGTCCTTCAGGTAAACAGACTAATAATATTTGGTAGAAGGAAGGTCCTTGCGTTTTAATAGCCTGTCCCTGGTTAAGGACTGATTTGAGAAAATGAACTTAGAATCTATGGATTTATGAGCATGGCTCCCCAGAAAATGTCACATTGTTGGGATATAAAATGGAGTTGTTTCATGGATGAAACACTCCCTCTGCTGTGTGGGGTAATCTCACAAAACTGTACCTGGAGATCTGATCTCTGACTCTGGATCAGAGAGTGGATGTTCAGTGGAAGATGAAAGACCTCGGAGAGCTGCCCAGTATGTCCCAGACCTGTTCCTGCTCCATCTGAGCTTCTTAAGTGTCAGTACCTTTGCAACGATTAGTAAAGCTTGATATTGGGTAAGATCTCTGATTTGTGTGCATCTGATTTGGCAATCGATCCTTTGTGTTAGCTCACCAGGCATCAGATATTTTTTTAATTAAAAACCAACAATAAATTTCCAGTGGATACACAGCATTCTACTAGACTCTTCTCACTTTTTAAATCAATTAAAAACTCAGTTATTTGCTTTCTAAAGCTTACATTCTGATAACAAAGCATTAGAAAAACAATAGTATATAGAGTGTATTTATTAATAGTGAACTATATAATGTTTTACTCATGTTGCATATACTTTACTGAAATGCATGGAGTAGTTTTCAAGAGACTAGTCATTAATTTTCAGGATCCTAATCTTAAAATTCATGTGACTACAACCAGATGGCAGTCAGATGTTAGAGATCCCCCAAGAAATAAATTGTAAGATGATGTTTTATAAAGATTATACCAAGAATATAAATTAAACCCTAAATTTATACTAACACAGTACCTTTTGAAGAAATATATAAACCATGAGGTAAAGAAAATTAAAATTTGTGTAGCATATTTATCCTCAAAGTTACTTGTTCTTTCACGTTTACTCTGGTATTCTTAGTGCAAAAGGTGCACAGAAATTTCTTCCCAGGTCAGAAATCTTGCCAGCCTTATTAAGAAGACACTTCTATGAAGAGCCTGAGTATGAAGCCATACCAGTTATTCACTCTCCCAGACCATTATATTCAAAATTTATTAGTATATACACCTTCCAGACTGTTCATCAAAGTTTCAGTCACTGGCTATTCTTCCTTACAGAGGTGAAGGAATACTTCCTTCATCTTTTGAGTCTTACATTTTAAAAATAAAGAAACTTTAAAAACAAAACTAAATCTTAGAGGGAAGTATGGCAATAATCATTTTACCCTTGCTGTTATAATGGCTCATCCCTAGCAGAATCAAATTATCATTCACTTGCCATTGCTTTTCCTGGGAGTCAGGAAACTCTTGCTCTTTCTTCCCAAAGAATGCTGATGATACCTACAAATTTTCTCCTCCTTACCCAAATTCATTTTTAAAAAAGATAGCTTTAAAATTAGTAAACCATCATTTCTAATGTATGTATATGTGTTTATATACATATAATCTGACCATGATGTTTACAAACTAAGAATACAAACAGCTTTCAGATAGTAAAAGAGTCACCAGAAAATATTTTATTATCAGTTCAGAGTCCTGTTTATCAAATTCTGGTATGTACGTCCACACAGAGCATTCAAAGAAGAAAATAAAAAAGTAGAAAAATGCCTTCACAAAACAGAGTAAGACAGATATATTCAGGATGTTTGGTTTGGGGTAAAAGAAAAAATAAGAAAGAAGCTTGTATTTCTCTTCTTTCCCCCATTTTACTGCCTATCTTATTCTTCCCCATTATGCAAAATCAGATATACAACAGATGTCATTAGGAAGACAGAGGACACTCTAGCATTTTTAAGGCTTATTAATACAAATAAAAATGGTTCTTTGCAATGTGAGATACATATATCAATCTATCCTTTGACAAGTGGATGAGTTTCAACTAAATATATCAAATGAAATGGACATGTTTGAAAATATAATAGTTAGTATCACTGTTTTGGTTTTTCTAAGGTGCCAGCATATCATACTGGTGATTACTATTACCAAAAAATATACCAAGTAAGATAGAGATATGTTTTTAGAGAGAGCAATCATACATGAGAAATTAAAATAGAATAGAACTCTATTTGGAGAGGCCTATACGGAGAAATAAGCACAAAACACAACATGAAAAACATTCTTTTGTTAAATCTGGACATTTCTTCTTCTAGTCACAAGTTAACTATGAGAAAGGAAGAGCATTTTGTTTTATAAACAAACAAATATTTAGACAATGTCAAACTTAGATAATTAAGAAAAATGATTCAATTTTAAAAACTTTAGCAAGGAAGTTTTTATGTATGTCATAATAAAATCATGTGTATATAACATTTATGATTTTAGAGTCTTCATTAAAACATTTAAAACAGTTATTGTCATACAAAACTGAAAATGATAACTGCCTACATTTCAAAATATGTAAGAACATTTAATATGTATATATTTCAGGACATTACAAATTAAATTTTCAGAATGATTCAAAATATAAATAAAACATGTTAATAGTTGTTAAAGTACCCAGCAAAAGTATCCATGGTTTTCCTTCTAAGTATTTCTCTATATTTGAATAAATAATTCTCATTATTGTAAAATAATTTCCTTAACTAAAATATTATACATCTTAGTTAGGCATAGTAGGTAGAAATCGCATAATAAATCTTTATCATTGCAATTATTCCTAGTTCATAAGAAATATTTAAAAATTTCAATCTTAAGAATACATAATATATATATAATATATAACTATATATTTATGCATGTAATTGATGCATGCTTTGTACTGAGTCTGCAATCATGCAATCCACCAGCATTTTGGAATCAGGAAAACAAAACAAAACCCTGACTTCTCATCTGGAACACCTGGGCACAATCTATGGCTTTATTTTTTTCTTTAAAAAGTCAGATGAATTTGTGAAAAATCACTCAGTCTCTTCAAATTCTAGTTTCCTTATTTAGAAAATGGAGACAGTCAGGTTTGCCCCCATCTTTTATTTTAAGTTAGTGACTGTGAGAGCATTTTGGACAAACATGCTTGCATTAATAGTAGAAAATAATGTTTCCTTGAATCAATAAATACTGATGCCTCTCTCTTGTCTTTCTTTTGGGAAATAATTATCGACCATAGACTTTTTTACTCCCTAGAATACAGTACAATAATTACAATGGTTCTCACACATTTTCCTAAATACAATAGCAACACTCCCATTAATCCCTATATTTAATTCACTTTTAATGTATCCAGATATTGGCAAACCATTTTAATAATTAAATGAACAAATTATACAAATGTATAATAAACATTGTGAGAAAATTTGAAAATATTTCCCCTTAAAAGTAAAATTATTGACATGTAAACATGATTATTGATGTATATTCAGAATTGGTTCCATTGAAAGGAAGGAAGGAAGGAAGGAAGGAAGGAAGGAAGGAAGGAAGGAAGGAAGGAAGGAAGGAGGGGAGGGAGAGAGGGAGGG
>VSMD01111593.1:0-16125 GCA_008750895.1 Mirza zaza | reverse complement strand
TGATGGGCACTTGGGTTGTTTCCACATCTTTGCAATTGTGAATTGTGCTGCTATAAACATTTCAATGCAGGTGTCTTTTTTATAGGATGTCTTTTTTCCCCTTTGTGTAAATACCTAGTAGTAATATGGAAATACCTGGGTATTTATCCTAAGTTTCTTAATTTCAAATATCCTTACAATAGCATTTATTAGGAACCAAACTCCTAAACTGCAGTGGAACTTCTGTATTCCTTTCTAAGTCTAAAAATAAATGGCCTCTGAATGATCAAATGTGAGAGCTCATGAGTCTTCTGTTGGTACAACTTCTAATGAGTGTTCATGCCAGGCAAGATTTCATCTCTCCTCAACCCATGAGTAAGCAGATAATGTTACTATCATTTCCTTTTACCAAGTGAGCATTAAAACAGATAATAGTCATAATAGTCAAGAACAGCAAATTAAATTCAAAGAATGCAAAGGAATTAATAAAGATAAGTGCCAATTTATGAAATAGAAGAGAAATATATGCTAGAGATCAACAAACAATAAGAGTTGGTTGTTTGAAAAGGTTAATAAAATTGACAGGCCATAGCTGAGACCAATCAATAAAAAGGCACAGAAAAGCAATATAAGGAATGGGAAAAGGGCACATTGCTACAAATTCTTCAGAAAATTAACAAAAAATGAAGATATTATGAACTACTTTCTGTCTATGTATTTTGATGATTTATATTAACTGGAGACATTTCTGGAAAAGTTTGACTCAAGAAGATGTATTTAGGTCATTAAATATGGAATGTCTGATTTTGAATCAACAGTTTAGTTTATTATATCTCAGACAAGAAGCAGTACAATTAATGAAAATATGCGCCTAAACTATCAACATAGTTTTGTCACCTTAATGGTGGCTTGTTTATGCCAGCAGTGAAGAAGCCTGGAGAGCAAGTGACTATGAAATCACTTAAAGGCGTTTCCACGGCTTGTTGAGAATTGAATATGTTTCCTTGCAAGAAGTGGTCCAAAGCCTGAAAGAAGTGGTGGTCAGTTGGTGCAAGGTCTGGTGCAAGCAAAGAAAGGCAAGCTTCAAGATGATATCTCTTCTGGTGTTCATTTAATTCATTCAGAACCCATCTATCTAGCTTCTTTACCTTGCCCATTTGTTTCAAATGGTCCAATATTGTTGGAATAGTAATGTCAAACCTTGTTGCTGATTCACACATAGGTTGAGATGGATTCGCTTCCACTACAGCTTTCAGCTCATCATTATCCACCTTGGTCTCAGGTCACCCATGTGTCTCATTTTCACTACTAAAATCACCAGAATGGAACTTCTCAAACCATTGATGTACTATGCTTACATTAGCCACATCCTTCCCCAACACTTCGCTGATATTTCGAGTTATCTGCAAAGCATTGGTTCCATGACAGAACTCATTTTCAAAAATAACATGAATTTTTAACTTATTCATGGTTTCATAAAAATTGCTCTTAAAAAAATTTGAAAGATAATCACAAGCCAAAAACCATGTGTTTGAAAGAATGAGGATGTACCTTCTTGATAAAAATAAAACAAGAAGTGTCAAAGTGAAAATGTCAGAGATATCAACTGTCAAACTTAGTACTTAAGGAAATTGTATATTTCACACTTAATGACCTTAATAGAAAACTTGAATAGTTATAAAACCATAAATTGAATTAGTAGTTTAAAAAAAATCTCCCAACAATGAAAAAGCTAGACTCTGAAGGCTTCTGCAGCAAGTTCTACCAAACCAAATTATACCATTAAGATATAATTATACTTTTACATAAGCCTCCGAAGAATAGAAAAAGAGAGGCCATCCCTAGTTCATATGAAGCCAGGATAACTTTGATCCCAAAACTTCACAAGGACCATAGGTGAGAAAGGTAAATCACAGGCCAATCTTACTCATGAGTATCAATGAAAAAAATCCTTAAGAAATTATTAGTAAGTAAAATCCAACAATATTTGAAGAGGATAATAATACATTATGATCAAGTGGCATTTATACCAGTATAGAAGCTTAACATTTGATAATTAAGGTAACTTTTAAAAATCGGAATTGAGAGGACAATTCCTTAATCTGATAAGGAATATCTATAAAAATTCCAGAGTGAATATCATATTTAATGGTAAAATATTAAAAGCATTCCCTCTGAGATTGATAAACAGATGAGGATGTTTACTGTGAGTATTTCCATTTAACTTTGTACTAGATGTCCTGGACAATACAGCACAAAAAAAGTTATAAGGATTCAAAGAAAGAAATGAAGCTCTCATTATTTAGGATAATATGAGTGTGAGCTGGAAAAAGTAAATTTTGGAAGCAGTTTGGTGTCATCTCATAAAGTTGGAAATATGCATAGTCTTTGGTCTAGCAGTTCCACTCCTAAGTAGACATTTTTGTAAAATCTACAGGTAAGTTATTAGAATTAACATGAATTTGGGAAGTTTCTAGATCCAAAATCAATATATAAAAATCAATTGAGAGATATTAATGAAAATTTGCATATTTGGAGAGATGTGCCATAGTTGTGAGTTGCAGGACTCAATAAAGCTGTTGATTCTCTCCAAATTTATTTATTGATTTTAATGGTATCACAATTAAACTTTCAACAGGTTTGTTTTGAAATAATTCAAGATGATCATAAAATTCATATGGAAATGCAAAGAGCTTCAAAAATCTAAGACATTTTTGAAAAAGAATTCTTGAGAGGTCTTGCTATACCAGGCACTAAGACATTGTAAAGTTATAATAACCAAGATATTGTGAAATTGGTGCCAGAATAGACTGAACAAATAGACCATGGGAACGAAAGCCATGGTCTTAGAAAACCCTAAAACAAACTCTTCCATATACGAACCCTTGATATTTGACAGAGGTAGGAAAGCAGAGCATTGGGAAAAGGACACATTTTTCAATTAATGATGCTGGAAAATTGAGTCTTGGTGGGAGAAATGGAAATTGAACTCCTATCTCATCAAATATGCAAATAATAATTGTGGATAGATTAAAAAACTAAATGTAAAAGACCAAAGCTATAAAGATTTTAGAAAATAATATAGGAAAATATTTATAAGAAGGATTTCTTAATGAAGACACTCAAAAAATACTAACCATAAAGGAAAAAAATTGATGAATTCCACTACATTAAAACTCTATTTATGAAAGACAGCATTCAAAATGCAACAAGACAACTTTCGCCATAGCGTGGGTGAAGCTAATTATCAACACATATAATCAATGATGGCCTAGTATTCAGAATATATTTTTTTAAATCATACACACCAGTAGGAAGATAACCTAAAAGAATAAATTTGGCAAAAGACTTGGACAGGGAGCTCCTATAAGAAGAAATCCAAATGGCAAATAAACACATGAAAATGTGGGCAATCTCAGTTATCAAGCAGATGTAAACCTTATACCACAGTGAGAAACCACTGTGTTCCCTTCCTACTGGCAAAAGTTAACAATTCTGATAATATCAAGTACTGCTGGGGTGTGGAGCACAGACACTCTCATACACGTAGATTTTGGATGCAGTTTGGCAACGTCTCATAAAGTTGGAGAGACGCATAGTCTTTGACCTCACAGCTCTACTCTTTAAGTACGCACCCTACAGAAATGCAGACTTATGTGCAGCAAGTTACGGTTCAAGACTTCATAGCAGCACTGTTCAAAATAGGCCAAACTGGACATGACTCCCTATTAGCTTAGGGTGAAGCTGGCTTCTGTGTCACCTAATCCCCAAAGCTTCACTTGACATGATGAAAGTTTATTTCTGATGGCCATATTAGGCCAAGGTGGATGGCCTCAATCAGGGACCTCTCCTGGACAGCTCTTATCCTAGTGGTGATTCAGGATCCCAGGTTTTCTCCATCTTGCAGCTCTACGATCTCCCACACATGGCTTCCCAGAGGTCACCTCCAGTCCAGATGGAGGGGAAAGGTTACGGAGGATTGTACGTGGTGGGTGTGTATGGCCCAGTCCTGACCTCACGTCCAAACCTCACTGGGTTCAGATGTGCCCAGGAACAGGGAGGGGCCCAGCATCCGCCTAACACAGGGGTGATGATTTGCTCTTAATCTCTGCCCCAAACCGAAATGTCCAGAGAAAACAAAGAATGGGCAGATGGTGATGCACTCCTACAAGGGGATGTGATCTGGCAGTGGAAGTGAACAAACGACACCTGCACGCAACAATACGATGACTCTAATAAAAACGATCTCCAGCAAAACACCAGGCCCAAAGGGATACTTAGTCGGTGCTTTCACTTCTTTCTATAGACATATAAATGCATACAGTTCAAAAGCAGACTGAACTGAGCTATATTGTTTAGGAAAGTATACGTAGATCATAAAAGGAAAGCAAGGGGATCGTTACAGAAAAAGTTGGGATGGTACATGGGGAAGGCCGGATTTGTGGTTGGGAAGGGTGCTTGGAGGGACAGGCGCTGTCCTAATTCCTGACCTAAGTAGTTGGCAGCGTGTATGCACTTTCCCTCACATGTATCTCACATCCACGCACAGGAGTTCAACCCACCAAATGCGTTTTCTGCCTTCCTGTAAGAGGACGTGCTGTTTGGTGCAGAGAAAAGCAGTCTCCCTCTGGCTGGATCGCCGTTGCCCTGTGGCCCACCAAGCCACACTGTCTCCCCTACTGGAAACCCAGCGCCCTCCAGACCTAATTTCCTCTGATTTACCATGTGGAAGGGGAAGAAAAATCTGCGCTCCCATTTGACATAATTGCCAAACACCCGATTTTTGTCCCCGTAGGTCCCTCCGTAAATGTTATTATCCACTATTGTCTTCCATAATTACTACTACCCCTCTCCCGAGGTGATGAACAGTTTCTGCCACCGTCTACTCTCGCAGCTAACGAAATGCCATTTTGCGACCAGCGTTACTACTCCCCTCGTGATCTCTTTATCTTTGTTTCCTACAGTAACTTGTAAATTCCAGTGACTCATCTCTCTCTTGTTCCAGACACTTAACTTTCAAATCTGTATTTTCCACCCCCTGGTGCACAATTTGTTTTACATTCTGTTGCCTCTCCCTTTCATCATCCTTGAATTCTACAGCTGGGAACAGCCTTCCTCCCGTTACCCAGCCCCGAACACCTTTGTTTTTCCATTTCACAGACTCAGGAATCCGTTCTCAAACACTCCGGCTTTTGAAGGTAGATAATTTGAAGTATTCCCATGTCCCCACGCATAAAAGGCATTTGTACTGGTGTCCTTCAGCAGAAACTTCTCTCTGCCTCCTACTGAGATAGCCAAAGGGCTGGTTGGCTTCCAGCCCTGGGTTCCAGAAATGGTGGCATTTCCGTGGCAAGATTCCCACTACGTCTTGATTGTGCAATGGATTGGAATGGAACGTTCGGCGTAAATGTAACACGGGGACAGCCCTGTCACTTCCCTTGGCCTCCTTCTGAAAAAGTCCCACCTGCGTCTTCCAGGCTACCTGTCAAACATTGGAGATGCAAGATCCAACCAAGTTCTAGAAAAGCACAGCGTGGAAGGTCTGTTTTCTCTCTTTCCTGTTACAATAGCAACTGCTTTTTCTCTCTTTGTCACCCTCACAAGGAATATCTACTTGAGACAGTAGCCTGAGAGGGCAACATTTTTGGGGGGAGGGGGTGCATTTCTTTCCTTTTTCTTTCTTTTCTTTTTTCCACTCTCTCAGTCAACATAAGGAGGCCTGAGGGCTGGTTTTCAGGAACAGGTAGGCACAACCCTCTGACTAAATTACCACTTGAGAGAACAACAAGCCAGCTGTAGAACAAACACTCCTGAACCTAATGAGTAAATAAATGAGCAGGCCTGAAAGTTGTGAAGCAATATGGAAATGACTGAATCAAATACAATTTCTTATATGTCCTTTTCTAGTAGTTTACCTTGAGACCCGGCTATTCTTTATTTGAGTGGGTTTTGCCTTCAGGACAGATGTTTTATTAACGTATTTTGGGGAGGAGCCTCCTGTGGAACCTAAGTGAGATTTCATGCAGGGCTTTGCCCACTGAGGCACCCGCCTCTTTCTGTTGTAAATTACCTTGGCCAAGCCTAAGGTAAAGAATGTGTAGCTATTCTGATCTTAAGTAAAAGTCTTTTTTTTTTTTTTAATGCCACTTACTACTTTCAAACACAGATTGTCAAAACTAATATAGTAGCTTACAAAAATCGAATCCATCTGGAATGATTGTTTATCACGTTGGGCATTTCAAAAGATTGCTTAAAATGTCAGAGTTGTTAAAGGCCAGAGATTCGAAATTGTGCCAACTAAAAAAAGAAAGTGTCTGTGTGTTGTACCTACAGATCTCCAGCATTAAAATGATGTGATTTTAATGCTTTTCATGTCAGCAACTTTAGTTGTGCATGGCCTAATTGAGAATACAACTTATTTTTACATAGGCATAGAAATATTTCCTAGGGAAAAATATTAAAATTTCCAACTAATGGAATGTATTGATCATATAAAGGCTCATCAGTCCTATCAGATACTTGGCATTTTAACAGTGCTCTGAATCCTCAATGATTGCTTAGAGAGAAAGTCATTTAAAAAAAATTGTATAAGTAATATTTGAAATATTCATGTTGAGGGTGGTTTAGATATTTTCTTTTAATAAAAAGAACTTCCCCCTACCTGAACTAGATAAATTTTTAGCGTGTTTTTCTTTATAAAAAGAGGATAAACAGGATTATTTAAATGATGTTTCATAAATTAGCTACAGTCAGGAAATGATAAATTAAGGCTACTAGCCACTAGACTCTCAAATTAGGCATGCATACACACACACATACATTTAACTGATATGTTGGCAATTTTCTCCTTAAATTGTCTGGATTTTCCTGGTTAATCTCACACGTTGGATAATAACATAAAGTGCTGTTGGGTTGCAGTCCCTTGCTTTGTAATAATGGTGAACATCTCCCACAAATAATGCTCTTTAGGAAGGCTTACTATTTCACGGGAAGGAAGATTGAGGAAGGAGCATTCACTTTTTCCCCTGTTTGATATACCCTCCTCTCCTGAAGGTGTTCTCTCTGATAAAAATTTTAAAGGGGCCCTAAAATGTCATGAATCGTAAAATAAAATTTAAATAGCAATAGGGTATTAGTGGATTGGGGAAGGGAATGTGTGGGTGGGGAGGGGGAGGGGCAGGAGCTCTGCAGCTGATCTTCCTTCAGAGAGTTAAGGCAGGTTGGTGTCTTTCTCATGCTTCCCCAGAGCAGCCCCAGAACACACAGGCTCTCTCCGCTGATCCAACAACACCGTCCAGTGCGCTTGTTCCACATCCTGTGTGCTAGTGCAACCAGCTCCGTGTTGTGCCCTAAATACTGGAGAGTCACAAATCACTGGTTCAAACAGACCCGCTTCTTCAAAGGAGAGAATGGGGAGTGTTGAGGGAAGAAGGAGGAGAGATGCTTAAAGTGATTTACGACCCCCCTAGGAGAGGGGTTTTGGCACCTGGGCCATTATGCTTCGACAAGGACTATCTGGCAAGTAACAAGAGACATTGAAATGTTACGAGGGGCCGATTAGGATGGTTCAATCTTCCCCGGATTAGTCAGGCATTTGATATAAATAAGTAAACACCCAACTCACCTCCACCACAGTCCAAAACGTCTCTTTTCCCCTTTCACTCTCTTTCTTTCTCCCTCTCTCTGTCTCTCCCCCTTCTCTTTTCAAAGAGTGAAAGGGACTAGAGATTAGAAAAAGAGGTCTTGTGTATTCAAAGTGCTAATTCAGAACTTCTTTCTCTAATGCACTCATGAAACATTTTAATTGTCTGACTTTGCATTCAAAAGCCTTGTTTGCAACTCCTAATTGCAGGCTGCTTTGAACAAATAATTGAAATGCATGACTTGTGGGGCCTGCTTAAACAATTATAATGTGCTTTGCCGCTAGGTGCCCGTCCCCCTCCCACTCCCGTCCCTTTTTGCATAATGACAAGCAGCCAGCTTGATATTTGCAGCCAAGTTAAAACCTTGCTAATTTGCTGGGCTGCAATCTGGGCTGTGGCGGTGGCCGTACCTGCATTAGTGCTTGCAACAGCAGAAATGGCTCTAATAGTTCAACCGAATGTTAAGAAGACCTTTTCATTTTCTGCTGAGAGAATCCCACTGGGGTTTTGTTTTCAAAATACAAATCTTTCATGTGCCTGTTAGTTTTGTATCCACCCACAATTTATGGGGCTATTTCCCTGGAAATTCTCCCCAACCTGATTTTTTAGCAGAGTCCTGGACAAATAGGTTCCTTCCTTTCAGAGGAGGCGCTCAGGTTTAGAAATGAAACAAAAGTGGCCAGATCCTGGACTGCCCCGAGCTGAGCTGGCTGCAGCAGGGCGGCTGAGGACCACACACGGGGCCGCTGCCTCTAAAAGGGACTCTCGCTTTTAGGATCTAGAACACAGTGCCAGATGTGCCTCCATTCTAGCCCTGTCAGCACTCAGAGCCTTGAGGAAACTACGATTGCTCTCATTTGAACCTCTACATTTTTTGTTTTATTTTTTAAAATTGCGGTAAAACACGCATAACCTAAAACTTACCATCTTAGACGTTTTTAAGTGTATCGTTCAGTGGCATTAAGTGCATTCACACTGCTGTGCACCAATACCCCTGTCCCCAGAACTCTTCCTCTTGCAAAAACCGAAACCCGATTAAACAATGACCGCTTATTTCTCCCTCCCCTGAGCCCCTGGCAACCACCATGCTACTTTCTGTCTTTATAAATCTGACTACTCTAGACTGACCTTTTTTTTAAAAAAAAGATCCCGCCCCGATGTGTTTTAGGATTAAAAGGATAAACATTTTACTCTTTAAGAATAAATTATGCGTATGTTGAAATCATCTAATTCAGAAATTCACAATGCTCACGTTATCTTGCTTATTTCTGTTTGGGGTGTTGGGTACATAGCGTATTTTAAAAAGCGAATTAAAACAATTCACTATTTTAATGTCCCAACTCCGCCTGGTGGAAATAGCACTACGGGTGACTTCCTTGTCCCCAGGTACCTCCCAGGTGCTCTCAGTAGTCTTGTCTGCGTGGCCACAGGAGGGATCCCCCTTCCCCCCAGTGGTGCAGGTGCTGTGTTTCATAGATTGTTCGTTTTAGGTGCTCACAATGACCCATGAGATAGATATTGTCTTTCTTCTACAGATGGGAAGACGAAGCTCAGAAAAGCTGGGTGATTTGTCCAAAGTCACACAGCTCCTCTGTGGGAACACTGGGATTCAAGCAGGGTCAGAGGGACTTCAAAGCTCTTTTCAAGACGCTGAGCAGCCCAGCGGGAAGATCCACAGGAAGTGAGACTTCAAAGACACTCACTGTTTGGCAGGGGGAGGGGGGAGTATTAACATCAGCTTTTCCCAAGACACAGGTGTAACTCGCGTGTGGGGGGCGGTAATCTAGGGGGGAGAATTCCTAGTCATTGTTATGAATACCCTGCATCCCACCCGGACTAGGTTGCACTCAGCAGGTGGTGTTAGAACCGTCCTTGAGAACTCTGGCCTGGTGTTTCCCAGTTTTATTAACCTGCAGAGAAGAGCCCAAAGATTCTCTTCATAACCCACTTTTGAGCTAAGAAAGCCATTCGTCCTGATAACAATAGTTGGCCTTTATTGAGTGGTTATCATAGACGGAGCTTTGTGTGTGCCACGTGCAAACGCAGGCAGCCTTGCCCTCAAGTTCACACACGTTAACACTACCCTAGACAAACTCTCCTAACACAGAATGCAAGGAAAGCTGCAGAGCTCCATTCAACTCCATACCTTCAGGGGAGAGCCCGTGTGTAACCACTGGACTATACTGCCCCAGGTGACATGCTCTTCTCTGGGATGGGCAGACCCAGCTGTCTGAAGTGTGCATTTGGATCTTCCAAGTCACAGCACGTGGCAGGAAGCATCAGCTTTGCTTTCCTAAGCAGGGACCCACTAGAGAAGGTGACTATAGCACAAAAATTGATATGAACAGCCTCAATCTTGGATGGAAAATTTTGTTTTGGTCGTCTTATTGCCTAAAACAGCACCTCCAATGTTCTCCCTGGAAGCCCAAATTAGAAGACCAAATGTGTGCTATTGAAATCAAATGATGGGCCGGGTGTGGTGGCTCACGCCTGTAATCCTAGCACTCTGGGAGGCCGAGGCGGTAGGATTGCCTGAGGTCAGGAGTTTGAAACCAGCCTGAGCAAGAGCGAGACCCCATCTCTACTATAAATAGAAATAAATTAATTGACTAACTAATATACATAGAAAAAATTAGCCAGGCATGGTGGTGCATGCCTGTAGTCCCAGCTACTTGGGAGGCTGAGGCGGCAGGATTGCTTGAGCCCAGGAGTTTGAGGTTGCTGTGAGCTAGGCTGACGCCATGGCACTCACTCTAGCCTGGGCAACAGTGAGACTCTGTCTCAAAAAAACAAAAAAAAACCGAAATCAAATGATGTAGACACCTATTACAGATTTCTCCAGGAAGTATTTACTCACAGCAGAATGGTTAAGAACCACAACCTTGGACCAGCCTGAGAACTCAGGTTCAAATCCTGTGTCTGTCATTTATTAATTATGCAATCTTGAGAAAGTTACTTAACCTTTCTGTGCCTCCGTTTCCTCATCCGTAAAGTGGGAATAACACCAGTACCTCTAAGAGATAGTTGAAAGAATTATGTAAGTTAAGCACTGAACAAATATTACTTATGGTAAGGACTTTAAGTTGAAAGGTGATTAGGCTTCCAAAATATTCTTGTCAAAAACATTTCACCAGAATGTAACCAATTTTTTTTGCTCCTACTGGCAGATTTCAGAACACACAAGGGGTAGAAGAACAAGATGAATGATACTACAAGGAAAAGACATTAGACGATTGCGAATTGTGATACATTCTATAGGACAACTAGCGTCCTAACAATTATTATCCAACAATGAGCCTTCCAGTTAGTATAATGCTTCATGTATGCTATACTGCCGTGGTCATCACCACAAGCCTCTTCTGGCCAGGTAGCAGGTGCATTTCGTGGCTAAGGAGTTGGTGGCCTGCCCACTGCAGATAGGTGGCTGCCTTGCCTTGGCCACACTGCTAATGAGTACTGAGGGAAGAACATAGTGTTCTTTCCCAAAAACCTGTTTCTCTCGACTCCCCTTCACATCCACCTCTGCCCCCCAACTGCCGTGCCTCAAATGCTGAGATCATTTTGATCTGGTTTTTGTAACTACAGTTAGGAGAACAGCTGAAACAGAACAAACACAGAGAAACCGAAACCCACCCAACATGTTGGTTCCGACTTACCTTTTGTAGATTTGAGTCATGGGTTACCATCTGCTGAACTAGCTACCTGGCTGCGTCCCTGGCAGGCCGCTGCTGACTAAATTTGCCACGTTTGCCCGGTGAAGGAGGGCCCATTCGAAGGCGAACCTACTCACTCAGCAGTTTTGATTATACACTGAGACTTTCAGGACTTATCTCTTACGTGGAAAGGGAAGAAACCAAGTCTGCGAACGTGACCCTCTTCACCCACATCTAGCCCAATACCAGATACAGTCCAGTTCTCAGACGCATTTTCTTTTGAAGATATCTTTCCATTCGTTTTCATCTTCAAACATTGACCCAACCTGAAGGGGCGCCCACAAAGTTGGGACAACTTAAACCTGAAGATGAATAATTGATGGTAATGGATCGAAGCACATTGAATATGTAAAAATCCCTGGGTCTATAATGATACTCAAAAAAGAGAAAAGGAGCCAGTAAACAAATCCTCGTCTGTCATCATTGGAGTAGGCCATTACACCAACTCCTTGCTCTGGAAATTGGTAAATAAAAGGAAAGAATTATGCTCTGTTCTCGTCAGATCCCTATTTTAGGTTAACCATTAAGCCCTGGTGGATGAAGCAAGGCCCTTTTTATGGTTGAATACTGGTTGCTAAATACAGAGGGAATTGTCAGGGGTCAACACATGCTACCCCCAAATATGACACTTTGAAAATTGAGAAAACTGCAGAAGCAAAAAGGTCATTCTCTGACTTTCTCCTGCCTTTCTGTGTGAGAGCTGGCCATGAAAGAGCTCGGTGACCTAACTCCCCTGAAAGTAGGTCATGAGACCCTCCTGTGTCAAGTGTCCTGACCTACACCAGAGGAAAGGAAGGAAGACACAGAGATGCCAAGAAGAATCTGAACAAACAGGCTTTGCTAAGTTCTCCCTAGTTTGTTACCATTAGATCTTACCCTTTTTGTCCAATCACATTTCTACAATGACTGTCCACTCTCCATCAAACCTAAGCATAAAAATACACCAATCTCCCTGGGTCTTTGGGGTCTTCATTTCTGAAGGTTCCTATGCCACATAAAACTTTGGTGAAATAAATGTTTTTCTCTTGTTAATCTGTCACAGGGTGTCAACCAACTTTGCAATGTCAACCTTGCAATGGGTGAGGAAAAGATTACTTTTTCTTCCCTACAGAATAATGAAATTAGAAAATTATTATTCCATTTTGCAATCCCTAAAGAACTAAGAGATTCAAGCAAGGATCATTCATAGACAATAGAGGAAAGGTTGATAAGGAATTCGATTCACATAATATCAATGTACTAAACCCCAGCCCCAAACAGATTTCCTACTAGTCACAAGTCACTTGCATCAGGCTATCATGACCTAAACCCAAATCAGTCTTAGCACCACCAGTGTGGGACAGCCAGACATTATGTACTTCTTGATGAGATGCAATTCAAAGCTCTAATCAAAAATATTCCACCCAAATCTAGTCAAGCCTTTAGGTACTACTTCCAGGTTACAGGAAATACAGGAGATAGAAGAACAAGATAAATTATATCACAATAGGAAATAAAATCAGATAATTCAAGAAGTGTTCAATTCTATAGGATGTCTGCCTTATATCCTCAATAACTTAATGCCATAAAAATGGAAAGGAAACAAACAGATGAATCCCGGCGTAGATAATCCACAGGAATTAGAATTATGGAATTCCATCATCTTTTGGAAGCCAACTTTCTTCCTAGAACAGTGCCCAGTGCAAGAACCAGGCACTTGATACGTATTTGTTAAAGGTAAGAATGGATAAGTAAGTGAATAAATTATACTGATGGGAAAAAGAGGCTGAGGGGGCTCAGTGCTGGCTTAGTAGTAGGCAGCAGGCTGGTGGCAGAGCCTGAGCTAAAGGCCTGATCTATCAGTTTCTACCCTGGTGCTTGTTCATCTCTCTAGTTTTGCTTTTTCGTGTATAATTTAGTTCTAGATTTAAAAAGCCTCAAGAGACATAGCAAACCAGATGTGATGTTGTGGTTTCCATTGGATCCTGTTTGGAATAAACCAGTTATAAAGGACATTTTGAGGACAGCTGAGAAACTGAACAGGAACTGCCTACGAGATGGCATTAAAGCCTCTCTGACAATTCTGTTGAGTGAGATCGTGGTACTGTGGCTACATAGGAAGCAGTCTGTTCTTATTTTCTAGAGATTCCTACTAAAATTTTTAGAGGGAAAAGTCATGACATTGGTAATTTTCTTTAAAATATTCCAACATAAAGAATTTGGTAAACCATTTATGGTAACATGTTCATGACTAATAAATCTAGGAGATGGGTATGTAGGTATGTATTAGGTCATTCTTTCTTCTGGTTGAAATGTTCATTATAAGGTAGGAAGGTAGGTAGGTAGATAGAGACCCAGCCAGCAAAAGCCTGGAATTCTTTCATGTCTCAATGGAATAAACAGCTTTGCCTAAGTAGGATAGGAATGATATAAAAGAACATTTTTTCAAGCAGCTATTTTCTAAGGATGTTAACTTTAATATTGACTTAGTTCTTAGTAGAAACGATTTTATTCTTGAACATCTTCAAGTCATATGCATTTGCACATGTATTGAATAATGAATTTAGAAACTACCACTGTTCCTCAAAACATTTAACATGTGTTTCTCCAGCAGTGTGCAGGAAATACTATTCCTCCTGATGTTCCATTAAAACAATCAAGGTGGGGAGGAGACTAAGGACCAGTGAGTTCAGTAAATCCCGGGCTAGTGCAGCCTCCTGCTTTCTGCTGATAACGGATCTGAGACAGGGCCTGGGAGGGGTGGGAGAGAGGCAGGAGGGATAAAGAGAGGTTGCTTATAGGTACAAAACAACGTTAGATAGAAGAATAATTTCTAACGTTTGATAGCAGACTATGGGGATTATACTTAGCAACAATAGTATGTATATTTCAAACTTACTCGAAGAGAAGACTTGAAATGATACCAACACATAAAAATGATAAACCCTCAAGGTGATGGATACAGCAAATACCCTGCCTTGATCATTACACATTCTATGCATATACCGAACACTCACATGTACCCCATTAATATGCAAAATATTATGTATCAATAAAAGAGAAACAATAAATTTGAGGAGAAGCTAGTGGCTGTCAGTTAAAGCATTTTGCATCGCATCTGAACACTGATTCTAAGAAAGTACCACAGAGAGAGCTAGCAACTTGGCTTCTGCTTAACACTTTGCTGACCCCGAACGATCCAGCCCCTGGCCAACTCTGGGGATGGAGAGAGTGAGCTCTTCTTTCCTTTCTGTTAATACCCAGTCTGCCCGTGTACACCTCAAGTTTACCCACAGCAGCAAAAGTGTGTGTCTGTGTGGCTGCAGCATTCACGTCCCCTGCTTAGTGCCGGGACACCTCCCTACTGGGCAAGATGAGATCACACATTCGAATACAAGAAAGCATCTAGGAGAACACTGGTTGATAGCTGCATGAGTTTAAGGAACTAAGTTGTACATAAGAATAGCACAGGGAGAAAATTGTAGACTGAGCACTATGTTTGTCAGACCCGGGTTTCAGTCCCGGTTTTGCCTCCATCTGGCTACCTGTCACCAACACAGGGCTTAGGCGGCTAGGGCTCTCTGATCTCATCTACTAAATTATCTATCTATCTATCTACCCATCTATCCATCCTGTCATTCCATGAACGTCTTTTGAATGCCCACTGTATGCCAGGCACTACACTGGGAAGGCTTGTCTGCTTCCAGAAAATGACAGATTTCTAAAAGCAGTGTGAGTGACTCATGGATTCTCTTTCTCAGGCTCCACTTCCCCATTCCCCCCCTTTTGCCCAAGTCATTGCAAATAACTGTAGGCACTTTCAAGAAAGCCAGATTTCAGCTAAACCATAAGGAAACTTCTGGGTGGATATAAATGATCAGCATAAAAACAATACAAAAATTCTCTCAGGATTTGAAAACTGACATTGTGTCCACTTGTTGATCTAGGATGCACGACCTCCAGAGCAGAGAAAGCAAACTGGTGGCCTACGGCCACTGGAGCTCATGGCTGTGCTCTGTGTAACTTATGTAGTGCGCATGCTCAGTTATTTTTCTCATAGTAATGTTTCTGTATCCTGCTGTATTTATTAAAAGTGGGAAAATCAGAATAGGATTAAGAGTGACAGACAGTTTTAGGGAAATGGTATTGAGCATGCAGTGGGCTCTGCCTTTTTTTTTTTGTTTTTCATGGGTTTTCTGTGCTTTTTGTTTGTTCTGTTCTTTGTCTGTTTCTTTTTACACCCCCTACCTGGCCGCTATAGCTATTGGGTTTGTGAGGCTCCATTACGGACTAAAAGACAAGTTTGTACCTTGACTCCCAAAAGGGTCCTTTGGGAAGTTGTTTCCTAATATGAGGGGTTAAGGGGAGGGGGAGACATGGAAGGCAAGGAGAGAGTCCTTGTCTCTGTAACTTCCCAGCTGCAGCAGATGGACAAACGTCACACTGCTCGCGGGCTGAGGCAGCCTGAGGCTTCTCTGGCCCAATCCTTTATTTCTTTTTTTTTTTTTTTTTTTTTTTTTTTTGAGACAGAGTCTCACTTTATTGCCCAGGCTAGAGTGAGTGCCGTGGCGTCAGCCCAGCTCACAGCAACCTCAAACTCCTGGGCTCAAGCAATCCTGCTGCCTCAGCCTCCCAAGTAGCTGGGACTACAGGCATGTGCCGCCATGCCCGGCTAATTTTTTCTATATATATTAGTTGGCCAATTAATTTCTTTGTATTTATAGTAGAGATGGGGTCTCGCTCTTGCTCAGGCTGGTCTCGAACTCCTGAGCTCAAACGATCCGCCCACCTCGGCCTCCCAGAGAGCTAGG
>VSMD01111592.1:0-39382 GCA_008750895.1 Mirza zaza | reverse complement strand
ATTTTTTTTTTTTTTTTTTTTTTTTTTTTTTGAGGCAGAGTCTCACTCTGTTGCCCAGGCTAGAGTGAATGCCATGGCGTCAGCCTAGCTCACAGCAACCTCAAACTCCTGGGCTCAAGCCATCCTCCTGCCTCAGCCTCCCTAGTAGCTGGAACTACAGGCATGTGCCACCATGCCCGGCTAATTTTTTTCTCTATATATTAGTTGGCCAATTAATTTCTTTCTATTTATAGTAGAGACGGGGTCTCACTCTTGCTCAGGCTGGTTTCAAACTCCTGACCTCAAGCAATCCGCCCACTTCGGCCTCCCAGAGTGCTAGGATTACAGGCGTGAGCCACCGCGCCCAGCCTGATTAATCTATCTTAAACACTCTTTCACTTGTGTTAGCTTCAAGGCATAATTGGTCAAAATACCTCCTGGGTTTGAACTCAGTTTATGCCCTGAAGCAGAATAGTGGGAAAGTATGGCATTGGACTCAGAATCAAGAAATCAGGTTTTGTGAATCAAATTGAACAAATCTATTTCCCTAGGCCTCTGTGGGCTGACGTATAAAATGAAGGCATTGGACTCAGATGACCTCTGAGATCTTTTCTATACCTAAAATAGTGTTGCTCTAATATTCTAGAATGTATAGGGCTCCCTGTTTGGCACTACTGGAATCCAACCTCAGTTCCTCAAACTAATATCTAAGGCCTTCTGTAACCTAACCCTACCTAATTCATATAATGTATGTTCAACTATTTGGTAAAATAGTCTGTTCCAGTCAGATTAGTGTCTTTACTTTCCCTTTTCCCCACAACAGATGATTCCCATTTTGGGGTTATATGTTCCTTTTTTGTTTTTTGTTCTTTTCGCCGAGAATACTCTTTTTTCTCTCACTACCAAAATCCCCCTAAGTCTCAGTTAAGGTCTACTATTTCTTGATAACTACTTGATTTTTTCATAATCTTCTTTGTGTAGCTCCTATTACTGGGTGCTATTTCAGTATTTATTTTAGCTGAACACTCCCATATTTTATCTCTTGTATGTTCCAAGAATTATGAGCTGCCAAATATAACATTTCTATCCATGATGCATTAATAAGTAGCCCAGGCCGGGTGCGGTGGCTCACACCTGTAATCCTAGCACTCTGGGAGGCCCAGGTGGGAGGATCGCTCAAAGTCAGGAGTTCAAAACCAGCCTGAGCAAGAGCGAGACCCCATTTCTACGAAAACTAGAAAGAAATTAATTGGCCAACTAAAAATATATAGAAAAAAATATTAGCCGAGCATGGTGGCACATGCCTGTAGTCCCAGCTACTCGGGAGGCTGAGGCAGAAGGATCACTTGAGCCCAGGAGTTTGAGGTTGCTGTGAACTAAGCTGATGCCATGGCACTCTAGCCCTGGCAACAGAGTGAGACTCTGTCTCAAAAAAAAAAAAAAAGTAGCCTAGACTGGTATTCATCTGATGAGTAAATTCAAGAGAAATCACTGTGATCAAAAAAAAAAAAATCAAGATTTTATTGGCAAAATGTGGCACTATGACTAACACAAATAGCTTTACATAGATATCAAATAGAACAACCCAAAGAACTATACTCAAAACCATAGTATTTACTTTCTAATTATACTTATGGCATACTTTTTCTCTGAAGTGATACTGTGAGTATGGATTTTGGAGTTAGGTCTCAAATGTCAGCTTTCCCATTACTTAGTTTTGTGACCAAATTACTTTATCACTTTATAAAATGGAATCAAAATATAACATAGCATTATGATGATAGCATTGCTATAATGATATTAAGATAATGGATGCAAAGTTCATTTTGCTATGCCTGGCACATGGTAGACACTCACATGATATTTGTTCATACTCATCATCTATCCTAATGTTTACATTCCTTCCCTCAATGTCAGAACTCCCTGTGATGTACTGCTATAGTTGAAAACCCCACCAGCCATTGTACTATAATAACAGAAATCTCATGCCATTTTTACTCTTAAAGACCGAAGACCCCTGGGTGTTTTCCTGTGCATGTGAGCTCATTGGACCTTTCTCGAGGGATCTTTAGAAACTGGTATTTCTATCATGAAGAGACATTTACCTAACGTTTAGTATTTTCATTAGTTTCTGCATTTGTTAACTTCAAACAAAATTAGATTTAATTCTTTCTGTTGAAAATAGCATTTTTAGGCCGGGTGCAGTGGTTCACGCCTGTTATCCTAGCAATCTGGGAGACCGAGGTGGAAGAATTACTTGTGGTCAAGAGTTTGAGACCAGCTTGAACAAGAGCGAGACACCATTTCAACAAAAAGTAGAAAAATTTAGTCAGGTGTAGTGGCTGGTGCCTGTAGTCCCAGCTACTCGGGAGGCTAGGGCAGGGGGATTGCTCCACCCCAGGAGTTTCAGGTTGCATTGAGCTATGATCACACCACTGCTCTCTATCTAGCTCAGGTGACAGAGTGAGACTCTGTCTCAAAACAAAAGAAAAAAAGAAAATGCAGTTTTTGTAAAATGATTGTTTTCTATGTATTTTGGTATTGAATGCATAGAGAAATGTCTGGAGTAATAGTCATTATGTTAATGATTCTGATGGTAGAATTTGCAAAGCTCTTAAAATTCTCTATACTTTTCTGTATTAAGTTTTTTTCTAGTGAGCTATATCATTTTTATAAAAATGAAGTAATTATTAAAAATTGAGAAAAACAAGTAGTTACAGTATTAAGATTTTATTTAACTAATTTATAAGAATTTTAACTTTCAGGGTACAGTTCTACCTCAAGAAATAAGACAAGTAAATCAACACCATAAATCTGGCTTTAATGACAACAGCATTAAATATCAGCAAAGAAAACATGACCCTCACAGAAAATGTAAGTTTCAAGTTAGAAAGATGTGTTTGTATGCTATCTGCTTCTTTTTAAAAAAACTAAACAGCTTTATTAAGATACAATTCACATACCATGAAATAAATTCATCCTTTTAAAATATAAAAGATTTTTTAGTATTTTCAAAGTTGTTTAACCAACACCACTATCTAAATTTAGAACATTTTGGCCGGGCGCGGTAGCTCACGCCTATAATCCTAGCATTCTGGGAGGCCCAGGCAGGGGAATTGCTCGAGGTCAGGAGTTCAAAACCAGCCTGAGCAAGACTGAGACCCCATTCCTACTATAAATAGAAAGAGATTAGGCCGGGCGCGGTGGCTCAAGCCTGTAATCCTAGCTCTCTGGGAGGCCGAGGTGGGCGGATCATTTGAGTTCAGGAGTTCGAGACCAGCCTGAGCAAGAGTGAGACCCCATCTCTACTATAAAGAGAAAGAAATTAATTGGCCAACTAATATATATAGAAAAAATTAGCCGGGCATGGTGGCACATGCCTGTAGTCCCAGCTACTCGGGAGGCTGAGGCAGCAGGATTGCTTGAGCCCAGGAGATTGAGGTTGCTGTGAGCTAGGCTGATGCCATGGCACTCACTCTAGCCTGGGCAACAAAGTGAGACTCTGTCTCAAAAAATAAATAAATAAATTCAGAACATTTTTACCACCCCAAAAGGAAATACCACATATGTTAGTAGTCACTCTTCTAGGCCCTGGCAACCAGTAATTTACTTTCTATATCTATGGATTTGCCTATTCTGGACATTTCATATTTCATTTCAATGGAATCAGAAAATATATGACTTTTGATGCCTGGCTGCTTTCACTTAGCACAATGTTTTCAAGGTTTATCTGTGCCGTAGCATGTACAGTCAGCCCTCTCTACCCATGGGTTCCTTGTCATCAGATTCAACCAACCAAAGATCAAAAATGGGAAAAAAGAAATGGATGGTTGTAGCTGTAATGAACATGTACAGACTTTTTTTCTTGTCATTATTCCCTAAAGAATATAGTAAAACAACTATTTATACAGCATTTACATTGTATCAGGCATTACAGGTAATCTAGAGATGATTTAAAGTATATGGAAGATGTGCATAGATTATATGCAAATATCACACCATTTTATATAAGAGACTTTAGCATCTGTCTGTGGATTTTGACATCCACAGGGGATCCTAGAGACAATCGCCTGATACCAAGGGATGATAGTATCAGTACTTCATTCCTTTTTATGACTGAATAATATTCCATTACATGAGTACTACATTTTGTTTATCCATCCATCCACTGATGGGCATTGGGGTTTTTTCTACTTTGGGACTATAATAAATAATGTCGCTATGAATATCTATTTATAAGTTTTTGTGTGAACATGTTTGCAGTTCTCTTGGTTATATACATGTCAATAGAATCACTGACTCATATGGTAACTCTATGTTTAATTTTTTGTAGAACTATGAACTGTTTTTCAAAATGGCAATATACCATTTTAAGTTTGTACCAGCAATATGTGAGGGTCCAATTTCCATATCTTTCACTCACTTCTTATTGTCCATGTCTTTGATGATAGCCATCTAGTAGGTGTGGAGCAATCTCCTTGTGATTTTCATTTGCAATTCATTAATGCCCAATAATGTTGAGCATCTTTTCATGTGCTTATTGGCTGTCTGTATGTGTTCTTGGGAGAAATGTCTGTTCAAATCCTTAGTTCATTTTTTTAATTGAGCTATTTGACTTTTTATTCTTGATTTTTAGGAGTCCTATATGTATTCTAGATACTACATGCTTACCAAATACATGATTTGCAAATATTTTTTCCCATTCCGTGGGTGGTTTTTAATTTTTCTTTATAGTGTCCTTGAAGCACAGAAGTTTTAAATTTTGATGAAGTCCAATTTATGTATTTTTTCTATTTTGTCTTTGATTGCTTATGCTTTAGGTGTCATATCTAAGAAACCATTGCCTAATCCAAGGTCACAGAGAGTTATACTCTTCTAATTTTTCCTTCTAAGAGTTTTATAGTTTTAGCTCTTACATTTAGGCCTCTTTCTATTTTGAGTAAATGTTATATATGGTATGTGGCAGGGGTTCATATTCTTTTGCATGTGGATATCCACTTATTCCAACACCATTTGTTAAAAAGACTATTCTTTCCTCATTGACTTCTCTTGGCCCACCCCATTGAATAGTCTTCACACACTTGTCAAAAGTTAACTGACTGTAGAAATGGGTATGGTGGCACACACCTGTAGTCTCAGCTACTTGAGAGGCTGAGGCAGAAAAATCACTTGAGCCTAGGAGTTCAAGTTCAGCCTGGACAACGTGGCAAGACCCCATTTCTAAAAATAAAAAAATAATAATAATTGACTATAGAAGTATGGGTTTATTTTTGGATTCTCAATTCCATTCCACTGATTTATATACTTGTCTTTATGTGAACAACAAACTGTCTTGATTACTCTAGCTTTGTTGTGTTTTGAAATCAGGAAGTTTGAGTCCTCTAACTTTTTCTTTTTTAAGATTATTTTGTCTATTCTGGGTCCCTTGCATTTGCATATGAGTTTTGGGATCATCTCATCAATTTCTGCAAAAAAGGCAGCTGAATTTTTATAAGGATTGCGTTGAATCTGTAGATAAGCTTGATATTGTCATCTTAACAATATGAAGTCTTCTGTCCATGAACCTGAGATATATTTTCATTTATTTAGGTCTTTAATTTCTTTACATGTCTTGTAATTTTCACTGCACAAGTCTTGCACTTTTTTTTGTTGTTGTTGTTAAATTTATTCCCTAAGTCTTTTATTATTTTTAATGGAAAGAATGGAACTATATTTGTCAATGAAATTGTGTTTTTAATTTTGTTTTTCTATTATTTATTGCTATTTACAGAATAAAATTGACTATTATAGATTGATCTTACCACCTGGCTAAACTTGTTTATTAGCCCTAAATTTCGTGGCTTCTGCAAAGAGAGGTAGTTTTACTTCTTCCTATACTCTCTGTATGCCTTTTATTTCTTCTCTTGCTGTGTCTGGAACCACTAGTACAATGTAGAATATAAGTGGTGAGAGCATATACATTCTTGACTTGTGTTGATCTTAGAGGTAAGCTTTTAGTCTTTCACCATTAAGTGTAATGTTAGCTGTGAGTTTTTCATAGATGCACTTTATTAGGTAAGGAATTTCCCTTCTATTCGTAGGTTGTTGATTTTTTTTTTAATCTTGGAGGTGTGTTAGATATTGTCAAATGTTATTTCTATGTCTTTGAGATAATCTGTGGATTTTATCCTTTATTCAATTTATATGGTATATTCCATTGATTTTCATATGTTGAACCACCTATACATTCCTGGGATAAATCCTACTAGGCCATAATGTATCCTTTTTATATACTTACAGGATTTGATTTGCCAGTATTTTGTTGAAGACTTTTGTATCTATATTCATTAGGTATATTTGTCTGTAATTTTCTTTTTTCAGATGGCTTTGATTTTTGTATCATGGTAATACTGACCTCATAGAATGGAAAGTGTTCCCTCCTTTTCTATTGTTTGGAAGAGTTTGGGAAGTTTGGGTGTTTCTTCCTCTTCAAATATTTGATAGAATTCATCAGTAAAGCCCTCTGGATCTGGGCTTCTTTTTATGAGAAGTTTTTTGTTTTAAGACAGTCTCTCTGTGTCACCTGGGCTAGAGTGCAGTGGTATCATCATAGCTCACTGCAACCTCAAATACCTGGGCTCAAGCAATCCTCCTGCCTCAGCCTCCCAAGTAGCTGGGACTATGGGCATATGCCAACGTGCCCAGCTAATTTTTTCTATTTTTAGTAGAGATAGGACAGGATCTTGCTCCTGCTCAGGCTGGTCTTGAACTCCTGAGCTCAAATGTTCCTCTCTCCTCAGCCTCCCTGGATCCTAGGATTACAGGGAATGAGCCACTAGGATGCTAGGATTACAGGGAATGAGCTATTGCCCAGTCCTCTTTAAATGGAAACTTTTTATACTTACTAATTTAATCTCTTGTTACAGTCCTATTCAGATTGTCTGTTTCCCCATTAGTCAGTTTAAATAGTTTGTGTACTTGTAGGAATTTGTCCATTTCATCTAGGTTATCTAAATTGTTGACATATAATATCCTTAATATTTCCTAATAATCCTTTTTATTTCTGTAAAGTTGATGGTAATATCCCCACTTTCGCTTCTGATTTTAGTTATTTGCATCTTCTTTTTTCTTACTATAGCTAAAAGTTTATCAATTTTGTTAATCTTTTTGAAAACCAATTTCTGATTTTGTTGATTTTTCTGAGTTGTTTTTCTAGTCTCTATTTTGTTTCTTTTCCCTCTACTCTTTATTACTTCCTTTTTGCTGTAGATTTGGTGTACTCTTTTTTTAGTTTCTTAAGGTAGGAGATGAGGTTATTGATTTTCTTTTTTAATATAGGCATTTAAAGTGATAAATTTCCCTTAAAGCACAGCTTTAGCTGCATCATATAAATTTTATATTGTATTTTCCTTTTCACTTGTCTCAAAATATCTTCTAGTATTCTTGTGACTTTTTCTTTGACCCATGGATTATTTAAAAGTGTGTTTTAAAATTTCCATATATTTGTGAATTTTTCAAATTTTTTTTGTTACATATTTTAGTTTGATTTCTTCATGGTCAGAGAACATACTTTGTATGATTTCAATACTTTTAAATTTATTGAGGTTTGTTTTATTGTCTAGCATATGGTCTGTCCTAGATATTGTTATAGATATTGTTATAGATATCTGGTCTGTCCTAGATATTCCATGTGCACTTCAGAAGAATCTGTATTCTGCTATTGCGTGGCATGTTCTATATATGTCTGTTAGATCTAGGTGGTTTATAGTGTTGTTCAAATATTCTATATTCTTGTTGATTGTGTGTATAATTATTCAATCTATTATTGAAAGTAGGGTATTAAAGTCTTCAACTATTGTTGTTGAATTGTCTATTTCTCCCTTCAATTTCTGACAGTTTTTGCTTCATGTATTTTGGGGCTCCGTTGTTAAGTACATATATGATTTTAATTGTCATATTCTTGATAGATTGACTCTTTTATAGTTATTAAGGATCCTTCTTTGTCTCTAGTAACAATTTTTATCTTAAAGTCTATTTTGTCTGATATTACTGAAAGGGCAGGCTTGTTAAAATAATAGGAAAATATCTAATCCTATAATTTCCTTATAAACAGCTAAAGATCAATCATGAGCTCTCTCCCTGCTCTCATATTTTTCTCTCCCTACCTGACACCCTGCAGGGACGCTTTTCACAAACATCTGAAAAGAGCTGTATCCTAAAATCAAAGTCTGGTGGCAAAAAAGAAAAAAAGAGAAATAAAAATTTAATTTTTAAAATTAATGTAAAAAAAAAAAAAAAGAAAAGAGCTGAAAGACAAAAAGAAAATGTAAAGCTTTCTCTTTACATTCACCAGCTCACTGCCCTTTAGGATCTGTTTCTGTATCCTGAAGGAGTTCCTGAGAAGCCCCTAGATGAACAGCAGGGGAGCAAAAGCCAGGCCTCAGTTTCTTGCCCAAAATCAAATCCTAAGGGCTAGATCACCCACAGGATCTTTGACATCCCATAGCCATTTCTGTTGTTACCTGCCTCCTGAGTAGAAAGAGGGGAGCAGATGCAGCGTTCAGAGTACCCTGTTAATTCAGCTACTGCCATGAATCATCTTCATCCCCTTTTTACAATTCTTAAATAAAAAACCTGAAACCCAAATACCTGATTTTCTCTGACAACATGGTCTTTCTCTTCCTCTCTTGAGTTAGGCCCTTTCCCGCTTGGGAAAGTAAAATAAATATCTTTCTATCCTAATGTTTATCTTGAGAAATTTTTTTCAAACCCATGTGCAATAGCCCACACCCTAACATTTTCTATACACACTTAAGCTCTCCTTTGAATATTGTCAGCATGGTGAATCTTTTCCATCTTTTTACTTTCAACCTATTTATGTCTTTGAATCTAAAGTGTGCCTCTTTTAGAAAGCATACTTCTTATTTCTTTGCATTTCTCATAAATTTTTATTTTTTTGAAAACTTGGCATTTTAAATAATATAATACGGTTACTCTGGAAATCAAATTCTTCCCACACTGCCACCCCAGTGCTTATTGTTGTTTGGAGTAGTTGTTGTTCCTTGTTTGTTCAGTGTCTTTTCTAAACTAATTCTGCATAAATCTGTATTTGTCTTATTGATCAGGAAGTCTCTGCTTGGTTACTTTAGTGATCAGTTAATGATTAGACAGATACTTCCTTAAATACCTCGAACCAGTAAGTCTCCCAGTCATTGCTTAGGGGCTCTATATATTTGGTAGATCATGCCATCAGTAAGTACTCAGCCAAGCAGTTGACAACTTTGCTTTAGCCCTCACTTCTTGCTTGTGCAGAGCCTCAAAGTCAGCTGAAGGTGAGAGCTTAGTGCCTTTTGAGGTCCTTCCTGAACATTCACACAACCCTGGGCATATATATGGCTTCTAGATTCCCAGTAAAATATCAGAGCTTTTCCCAGCCCATGTTGACATCTCATACTCCAGCTTGTCCTTTTACGCCATTTGGTTGTTGTTTGTTTGTTTGTTTAATTTTTTGCCCAACTGTATTCACCACTTCAGGCAGCTGCAAAGTTAATCAATTGCGTGTAACTGTTTTCAAATATAACCTCTGGGGGAAAAGGCCTTTCCACACTGGTTGAGCTGGGAATCTGGTCAAATACAGACAGCCCTTGCAAGTGAATGATCCAAGGAACTGGCAGAAAGGTCAAATAACAATTTTTTGAGAATGCTTTGAAAGAGCTCCAGCCTCATTTTGAAGGTACCAAGCTATGGATTTTCATCACAAATGCTAGCTGTTATGTTTCAAGGCTGGATGGAGCTGAGAGTGGGAAATGGGACTAGGGCAAGTTAAAACACCAAAAAGCTCACTATTCTTACTGAGATTCAGCTTTTTTCCTTGAATAAACACTCCCCAGATTGCTGTAATTCTTTGAATAACTTCTATAGTTCTGAAAATTTGCATTCTGGTAATTTTTGCCCATTCTCTTGTTGCTTTTATGGAACAGAGAATTTTTGGAGGTCCTTACTCTGACATTTTTCCTGATACACCCTCACTAACTACTACTTGAGATAAATCTTATTTAGAGTGACCCAGTTACTTTTTTTGTTTATAAACTCTTATCTGTTAAATTACTCCAAACTATATTACAGGTTTTTGTTTAAAGTATGTACAAGCTGAGCATGGTGGCTTGTAGTCCCAGCTACTCAGGAGACTGAGGCAGGAGGATTATTTGAGCCCAAGAATTCAAGACTGCAGTGAGCTATGATGAGCTTTGACTGTGATGAGCTATGCCACTGCACTCCAGCCTGGATGACAGAGCAAGACCCTGTCTCAAAAATAAAATAAAATATGTACAAATATTTCCCTGTTAATATTCTCTCCTACATAATTTATATATTTTCACTCTTCATTTTTTCAATAGTGTTTAATGTGCACAGTGGGGAATGCAGATACAGAGATGATAATCTTCACCCCACGGTTATTTTGTTCATTTCTCTTGATCAAAGTGTTTCCAAATTGCAGTAAATTATTCTTTATGTTCAAAATATTACTCATTTGTCATTTATTCATTTACTTATTCAGCTGCTATTTATTGAGCTATTGTGTAGAAGGCACTGTTCTAGGTGCTAGGGATACATGAGTGAATAAGACAAGTTTTCTGACCTAATGAAGTTTACATTCTAAGGCGGAGACTGATAATAAGCAAGTAAACAATAAATTATGTAATCTGAAGTAATAATAGTGTTATGGTGAAAAATAAAGCCAATTAAGAGGATAGAGTGGGGTGCTCTTTTAAATAGGATTTTTAAGGAAGGCCATACTGAGATGCGATTCTAGAATTGACCCTAATAAAGTGTTGGGAGAGGCATAAACTATGTAAAGCTGGCTGAAGAGCATTCCAGCAGAGAAAATATCAAGTGTAAGCACTGAGTCTAATTTATTATATGTGCTTGGTATTTTATGTATTTAGATATTACAGGTAGGATAGTCTTTTTAAATACTTTTCTAAAAAATCTATTTTCAAAAATTTTGGAGGGTTTTTAACTTCTCTTCAGCTTTATAACTGCTAGACCATTTTTTGTTGTATATATGTTATTTTTGTTTCTTTTACTTTTTAAGTTAAATACAGATTAATGTTCCTATAAATCTGTTAAATATGGCTTAAAGCTTTTATATTTAATTCAATGCATTGCAATTTTTCTTCCAATTATTGTTTACATAAATGTATATAAACTATTTGAGTTATTATGTAGAGTCCCACTTCGTTTCCTTGTGTGTGTGTATCTCAACAAATGTTTAATGTGGATACATGTCAGCTCACTTTTTCTTTTCCTTCATTTTATAAGATTACTTTCTCCCCTCCTATCTTCCATATCTCCATTATCTTCCTTTCCTCCTCTTACCTCCCCTCTCTGTTCCCACTCTTACCCTTCTTTCTTCCTTCCCTTTGTCCTTCCTTCCTCTGTGTCTCATCTCATTCCCTGCCTTCCATGCCCCGTCCCCTTTTCCTCTTCCCCTGCTTCTTTCCTCAGCCTCTCCTTCCTCCTTGGTACCTCCTTCCTGTCCTCTTTCCTTCCTAACATTCTTTTTTTCCCCAACCACCTTTTTTTCAGACTTGCTTAATAAATAGCCCAGTGGTAGAAAGTGGTAAAAAATTAGTTATGATATGTCCATATAATCTAGTATATCCAATATAATAGACTATTACGTGGGACTCAACCCCACTGGGTCTGTTTGGGAAAAAAATAGAATATTATGCAATAATTACAGGCTGTGCTTTTTATGCTTTTCTTACCCCTATCTCCTTCATCTCACATTGCGTCATTTGTAAAGTCCTATGAAGATAATCTCTCAAATTTATCCTTTCCGTTTCTTCTACCATCCCGCCCCCCCCCCAAATATCCTTTTGACAGGACTACTAAAATAACTGCCTAACTGGTCTCCTCTTTTACTTATTTATTTATTTATTTATTGGTAAAAGTTTGTTTTATTTCCACTGGGGGAAGGAAGAGGATAAATAGAACTGTTTTCCAATTTGCTCTCCGCTATATACATAGATACCCACATGCATACATATATGTATATGTGCCAAAAATACTCCAACAAAAAATCCAAGAATCAAAAATCAGAACACCCTCAAATTGCACCAATGCTTCATATTTTGACCAAAAGAATAGACCCTTGGAGGAAGTGAAAAATGCAAAATCAAATGACCTAAAAATGCTGAACAAACAACATTAAAGAATGAAATATTGCTATTACTGAACTAGTAACAGGTGATGTTTTCCATGTCTATAAAACTTTAGAACCACATAGCTTATTTGTTAAATCTAGTTCATGCCAACTTCCAAAAACCAGAAAAAAATTTTAATTAGCTTTATTTTTTGATGCCTCATCAAAGTTTTCTACAAGATCTGGAACTTCATCATCCCCCTCATCAATGTCTTCTGGTTTGGGTGCTTTGCTATCCAAGACTTGCCATAGGAACTGTTCAGCTAGCATCCTAAGGCTTGTTAAGCTGTCAGAACCAAGCCGACTTAATATTCTAGGAAGCATTTCTATGATTGGTTTAGCTTCTGCATGACCAGTAATTGCAAAGATGTTAGCAGACACGGTAGCTTGGACTTTGGGATTGTAGAAATGAATAACTGTCCCATTATCTTTAATCATGTTCACCTCTTCAATACCAGCTATATTATTCTAGAGAACTCTGAAGCTTTTTGTTATCAGCTGTAGCTGTTCTTTGTACGACCTTCTTCTTTCTGTGAGCTATATACCCTTGCCTCCTATCCAGACCTGAGCCTGTAGTTTGGCTATCTTTTCTTTTCTTTTTCTTTTTTTTTTTTTTTTGAAACAGAGTCTCACTTTGTTGCCAGGGGTAGAGTGCCGTGGCATCAGCCTAGCTCACAGTAACCTCAGACTCCTGGGCTCAAGCAATCCTTCTGCCTCAGCCTCCTGAGTAGCTGGGACTACAGACATGCACCACCATGCCCGGCTAATTTTTTCTATATATTTTTAGTTGGCCAATTAATTTCTTTCTATTTATAGTAGAAACAGGGTCTCACTCTTGCTCAGGCTGGTTTTGAACTCCTGACCTTGAGCAATCGGCCTGCCTCAGCCTCCCAGAGTGCTAGAATTGCAGGCGTGAGCCACCGCACACAGCCTAGCTATCTTTTCTTGATTCATGCTTTTGGTAAATCTGAAGCTGGGAGGGTCCTCCAATACCAGCACGCAGCAAGAGCAAGATGTACCTTTTTTTTTTTTGTAGGGACAGGGTGTCACTGTATTGCCCTAGCTGGTCTCTTAATCTTCTTCTATCTAGCTAATAGGCTATTGCCATATTTTAATCTTCCTAAAGCACAATTCTGATCAGATTATTACCTGCTCAAAACCTTTCTTTGATTGCCCATTGCCTACCACCTTAATGCCATACTCTTCAATATCTTGCAGATTATGGGTCTAACCTGCTTCCTTAGTTCCCTTAAACTCCATTATACTCCATGGAAGAGGTCTATTTAGAGTTTGATAAACGCATTCTTCTGCTTCCATGTCTTTTCTCTATTTTCTTTGCTTGGAGTAGTTAGCCTCCTGCCCTTTGGAAACCTACTGTCCTTCATTACCCAATTCAGATGCCACCTTTCCTTTTTCCCTATTATTATCTGTAAGTATCTCTTCTCCCCTTCGCCTATATTATAGATTCTTTAAGATCAGAGACTATGTCTTCTTGGAATTCTCTGAATTTTTAACACAGTGCCTTGCTTTGGTAAATATTTGATCATTTTAATTGTTGTGCAGTAAGCTCTTTCATTGACCAAAATGCCTATTTTCTTTTCTCTAGTTAAAGAAGAATGTAAGAGTCCTAAAGCTGAATGTCAGTCACAAAAAATATCCAATAAACAGGTAAGTTTTCTTAAAATCAAATTTCTAGTAGCCAATTTTTATGCACTTAAAGTATGTGACAGAAGGGTTGCTGGAGTTAAGATGACAGTTACTTGATTGGGAGGTTGCACCTGAAATCCTGATTCTGCTTTAATAATTAGATGGTCTTGACCAGTTCACTTCACCTCTTGCAGCCTCAATTCTTCATCTTTAAATAGAGATAAAAATATTGATCATTTGGCCAGGCACAGTGGCTCACACTTATAATCCTAGCACTCTGGGAGACTGAGGCAGGAAGATCACTTGAGGCCAAGAGCTTGAAACCAGCCTAAGCAATAGCGAGACCCCATCACTACAAGAAATAGAAAAATTAGCCAGGCATGGTGGTGTGCACCTGTAGTCCCAGCTACTTGGAAGACTAAGGCAGGAAGATCGCTCAAGCCCAGGAGTTAGAGTTTTCAGTGAGCTATGATTACCCCACTGTACTCTAGCCTAGGTGATAGAGTAAGACCCTGTTTCAAAAAAAAAATTTTTTTTGACCACTTGTGCTCACTCTCTGTGTATAGTCTATGTATACATGCATAGATAGACCTATGCATATGTTATAAAACAATATGGAAATATATATTTACTTACACAGTGAAATTATATGCAACAGCATAGCAAACCTAGCAGGGTAAATTCTATAGAATTATATTGGTATAGCAGAAGGTAAGGTCATTTATGTCTTGCTTCATGTAGCCTCTGCTATTTGATAAGGATTATATATGTTAATACATTTTATAATCAAAGAATAATACATTTTTTATCTCAAAATATTTTACATCTATATTTATGATAAGTACACTTTTCTGTATGCATATTTTAATATATATTTTTTTAAAAATTGATCTCATATATGATAGTAATGTGTTAAATTTATAAAAGATGTCCTAGCAGAATATTTGGCACATAACAGGTTCTCAGTAAATGGAATCCATTAATATTTAGATACTAGAAAATGGTTTAGTTACTTAACTTTTAAGAGCCTCTCCTTTTGAAATTCTTACACTATAATTTCATTTATTCTCGAAAAAGGATTGATAAACTTTTTGTATAATAGAATTCTTTGGTGAAGCTCATACACTTTTGGTGAAGACATTATTCTCAAAATAATGTTTTTAATGCTAAAATAAAATATATAAGATTTGAAAGAAAACCAGTTATATTGATATACTATGAAAGTCACCATTGTGGTTTTCTTAGTTTGGACTGCTACAATAAAAATAAAATAAACTGGGTTACTTGAACAACAGACATTTATTTCTCACTGTATTGGAGGCTTGGAAGTCCAAGATCAAGGCACAGACAGAATAATGCTTTTAATGCTTAAAAAAAAAAACCTGTAGAATTTGAAAGAAAATCAGTTATATTGAAATATAGTTAGAATCTGGTGAGGTACTAGTGTGTGGTGAGGGCTCCCTTTCTGGCTTTCAGATGGCCTGTATTCTCATATTCTAACATGCAGGGAGAAAGAACTCTATTTCTTTTCTCATAAGGACACTGATAGCATGATGGGGTCTCCATCCTCATGACCCACATGACCTCATCTAAATCTTATTACCTCCAAAGGACCCACCTCCCAATACCATCCCATTGGGGGTTAGAGTTTCAACATAGAAATTAGGAGGTAACACAAACATGCAGTCCATGTCATTGGTTTATTGCCTCTATTCATAATTGAAGGAAATGTTGAATCTCAAAGATTAATGAAGATTAAGATGTAATTTTTTCCCCATTAAAGTTTATAGGTCCCCTTTGCTTCTTACAATATAAAAAGAAAAATAACACATAAAAAATTTTCCAACAGTTTATTTAGAACACTATTAATTAGAAACTATAAATATATTTGCACAAAAAAAGCTCATTCTTACTTTTTTATAGACTTTTGGAGGGCCTGCCAAATGTAATATTAAGCTATTGAAGAGAAATGAAAGTCCAGAAGTCTCAGAAACTCAAAAGGTTGTGACTTGTTATCCAAATGCTATTGATAAGGTAAAAGACCATGTATTTAGTTTCTCTTCCCAAACTTTAACACCTGGGAAGATGATTGAATGAAAATTGAATGACCATTTTTGTACATAAAACTTAGTTTTTTCTGTATTCTTCTACTTTCATCTTCATGCACAAAATATTTATTCTTCTAGACTAACTCTGGAATTGAGAACTTTTTAGCATCCTTGAATATCTCCAAAGAAAATGAAGTACAGTCATCTCATCATAGAGAGCCTCCAAGTGAAGAGAATTTATCACCACAGTCATTTGCTATGGTTTGTATTTTATAGGAGCTTTTATACTATGGTAATTTCTCTGTTAGCCATGTATATATTCCCCATGCAACTGTTCAAAAATTTTCCCTCATATAGGCTGGTGTGTTGCATCAATAATGTCATCTTGTGAGGAAAACCAGGCTGCCCTGGGCAACTTAGCCATCTTTTTCCTTTTCCTCTTTAGATCATAGCTCCTCTGCTTTTCAAACATTGCAAATAGATAACTAGGCCAACAGTTAAGCAGCAGGATACATATTGTTTCCAAACCTGGAAATGTGGATATTTATTTCAGTTCTTGACTATTGATTTTCCTTACTCTCTATCCAAATTTAGTTAGTATCTGAATTTTTAACAGTGTAACTCTTCCAAAGAAAGGTCAATAAGTTCTATAAATCTAATGTTGGATTTTGTCTCCCCACCCCCACTATATCCGTATGAATCATTTTCAAAACAGAAGGGAACGCGGATGCTTAAAGAAATTCTAAAAATTGATGGCTCTGACACAGTAGACCACAAAAAAGAAATGAAACAATTTGGTAATGAAGTCACTGTTTCTTCTAATAGAAGAGATGAATATGGATCATCCTCACAGCCTAAACAAAATAAGAAATTAGGTAAGTAAACTAGGTACTATTGCTAATACTGAATATCATTTTAAAAATTCACTTCATTTTAATAATTTTTATACTGTATATATTCTTATATACAGAATAATTTCTGTATATATTCTTATATACAGAATAATTTTTATACTGTGTCAGTTGTATAATGACTATGTAACTAATATATAGTCCCTAAATATCTTCTTGTGATTACTTAAATTATATTGTTATAGATACTCATTCTGTAGATAACCAAACCTTGAAAGGTTTTCACATCTTAGCCTTTTTTCTCAGTAATTTTAAAATGTTTCTGTAACTTAAATATATAACTCTTCTAAAATTATTTTTTCCTATTTATAAGAGACTAATACATTACAAATGACTGTTATAATTATATATCAAGTATAAAGCCATTAAGACTGTGCCTGACACATAATTGCCAATAATTGATATTAGTGTTGTTAAAATAACTTGACTAATGTAAAAATAGAAAAAGCTATAAAATCAATTAAAAATCACGAATGGTGGTAGACATTTGAAAATGGGCCATTACCTTAAATCTGTAAACCCTATAGTATAATATCTGGCACATGACTAGATTTCAATAAATATCTATCATATTTACTCCTGTGCCAAGAGTAGTTTTTTATCTCTTTAATTATCTGCCAAAGGCTACCAGGAAGAATGACTAACATAAAAGTGGGTATAAAGGGAAGGTTCTCAGAGAAGTTAAAAAATTTGGAATAAGCAGATCTAAATTTATTAGGGATCAAAATCTAGAACAAAAGCAGACCCTAGCTTCATTTATATTCTAGTGAATAGTAGGATAACTAATTAAAAATTCCATAAACTATTAGGAAACTAGTTAATTACTTATCATAGTGACTGACATGCTCCTCAAATAGAGCAAAATAAAACTTTAAAACAAGTTGGAGGCTGGGCACAGTGGCTCATGCCTATAATCCCAGCACTCTTGGAGGCCAAGGCAGGAGGATCGCTCAAGGTCAGGGGTTCAAGACCAGCCTGAGCAAGAGCGAGATCCCGTGTCTACTAAAAATAGAAAGAAATTAGCTGGACAACTAAAAATATATAGAAAAAATTAGCCAGGCATGATGGTGCATGCCTGTAGTCCCAGCTACTCAGAAGGCTAAGGCAGGAGGATCACCTGAGCCCAGGAGTTTGCGGTTGCTGTGAGCTATGCTGACGCCATGGCACTCTAACCTGGGCAACAGAGTAAGACTCTGTCTCAAAAAAAAAAAAGAGACCTTACAGTCAATAGCTCAGAATCCAGCCCATGTTATAGAACTACCTGGCTCAGAATTTGGGCAAGCCATTTGACCTCTTTTTTTTTTTTTTTTTGAGACAGAGTCTCACTTTATTGCCCAGGCTAGAGTGAGTGCCGTGGCGTCAGCCTAGCTCACAGCAACCTCAAACTCCTGGGCTCAAGCAATCCTGCTGCCTCAGCCTCCCAAGTAGCTGGGACTACAGGCATGTGCCACCATGCCCGGCTAATTTTTTCTATATATATTAGTTGGCCAATTAATTTCTTTTCTATTTATAGTAGAGATGGGGTCTCGCTCTTGCTCAGGCTGGTCTCGAACTCCTGAGCTCAAATGATCCGCCCACCTCGGCCTCCCAGAGAGCTAGGATTACAGGCTTGAGCCACCGCGCCCGGCCTGACCTCTTTTTTTAATCTATAATTATAAGAGGTTCGGATTAATTCTTCACTAAAGGATGTTTTCATTCTGTTTGTTTATTAATCATAAAAAGTGTAAACATTCAGAATTTTTAAATCATCTTTTATATAAAAACACTTAGAAGACTTAATTTCAGAAAAACTTTTAAGAAGCATCATTTTGGAGCAACAAAGATAATATTCCATGTGTCTCAGAATGTAAGATGGAATTGCAAGAATTGAAACAGAAGCCAAAACCTCAAAAATTAAGGATTAATTGTAAATCAGCTCAAGAAAACCATTTGCTTGTTCAAATTTTACCTGAAACAATACCATATAGTCATTAGTTGCTCAAGATTTTAATTTTTGACAGTTAGCTACTTACCATATTTTAAAGTCTTTATCTTAATAATTCATCAGTGGCAAAACATGGTGGGTGCAATGGCTCATGCCTGTAATCCCAGTACTTTGGGAGGCTGAGGCAGGAGGATCACTTGAAGTCAGGAGTTCAAGACCAACCTGGGCAACATAGGGAGGGAGACCCCTGTCTCTACCAAAAAAAAAAGTAACCAGGTTGGTGGCATGTTCCTGTGGTCTTAGCTATTCAGGAGGCTGAGATGGAAGAATTGCTTGAACCCAGGAGTTCAAGGTTACAGTGAGCTATGATCATGCCACTGCGCTCCAGCCTGAGTGACAGAGCAAGACCCTCTCTCTAAAAAATAATAATAATTTATCATTAATCAGTTATAATCATCTAAAACTCTTAACTGAAATCTCAGTAATTTTAGGCATTACTAAATAGTTCTTATATTTGCTTGATGGGTGATTCATTTTTTCATCTTTTACCAATTTCCTGCTTGTTCTTTTATAAAACCCTGCAATTATGTACATAATTCAAGATATTACTTTATTAATATAGATATATCCTCTTCTTTTGTTTTGGTAGCATCTTATGTGAACCACTCTCACAGTGCTAATGAGTACCATAATGTTCAGTCTGTGGACGGTGTATGTTGGCCTGCTCCCAGCCAGATCCCTCCTGTGTCCACACCGGTAACTGAACTTTCTCGAATTTGTTCCCTTGTTGGAATGCCACAACCAGATTTCTCCTTTCTTAGGACACCACAGGTATAGTATACTACTGTTCCATTTATATAAATTCTTCAGTCCTAGCTTAAATAAAATCTTGAATGAAAATATGTGACTAGAAGAAAAATACAATGGGGCTGATATTTTTAAATGTTATAAGCAGCATATTATCCTTCTCACTCTGGCTATTCCATTTATGCATAACCAGAGCCCTTAGATAGGCTGACAGACATGAACCTGGGCATCGGGTAGCCTGGCAAGATTCTTCAGACTGACAGAGATAGGGATCTTGGTCTACAGTAGGAGTTTTCAAATTTTTGGTCTCAGAAACTCCCTCTTTTTTGCATGACTCCAAAGACCTTTTATTTACTCGTGTTATGTCCATATTTACTATATTAGAAATTAACACTGAAAAAAAGTAAATATTTAATTTAATTGTTCTTTTTTCTTTCTTTCTTTTTTCTTTTCTTTTTTTTCCCTTTCGATCATAAAACAGTTTCTGATTAATTCATTGTTTATTAAAAATAACTTTTCCAAAAATTTTAGTGAGAAGAGTGGTATTACTCTACATTTTATATATATATATATATATTTTTTTTTTTTTTTTGAGACAGAGTCTCACTCTGTTGCCCTCTCTAGAATGCCATGGCGTCAGCCTAGCTCACAGCAACCTCAAACTCCTGGGTTCAAGCGATCCTTCTGCCTCAGCCTCCCAAGTAGTAGGGACTACAGGCATGTACCACCATGCCCGGCTAATTTTTTCTATATATTTTTAGTTGGCCAATTGATTTCTTTCTATTTTTTTTTTTTTTTAGTAGACACAGGATCTCGCTCTTGCTCAGGCTGGTTTCGAACTCCTGACCTTGAGTGATCCGCCCTCCTCGACCTCCCAGAGTGCTAGAATTACAGGCATGAGCCACTGTGCCCAGCTTACTCTACATTTTTAAAATCTTTTCCACCACTAGACTCTCTTTCTCTTGTGATATGTTATTTTGGTAGAAATTCATGGCCTGAGATACATAGTTGGGAAAAGGAGGAGAATTCTAATAGCATTTTCAGATAGTTATGGCTATTCTTTGATACTACACTAAAACTGAAAAGTAGTGTTTTCTTTAAGGTTAGTTACAGTATGAAATCTGAAACCGTATCAGTGAACTTTTTGTCTTCTATATTGTAAGCAAATGGCAAATGAGAAAAGGCAATGAGAAACAGGGCAAATAGCATCTTAATATTATTATGAAAATATGGGGTTTTTTTGGCCAGGAATGGTGGCTAATGCTTATACTCCAAGCACTCTGGGAGACCAAGGCAGGAGGACCAACCCGAGAAAGAGCAAGACCCTGTCTCTACTAAAAATAGAAAGAATTAGCTGGGCAACTAAATAAATAGAAAAAATTAGCCGGGCATGGTGGCGCATGCCTGTAGTCCCAGCTACTTGGGAGGCTGAGGCAGGAGGATTGCTTGAACCCAGGACTTCGAGGTTGCTGTGAGCTAGGCTGATGCCATGGCACTCTAGCCTGGGCAACAGTGAGACTCTGTCTCAAAAAAAAGTTTAGCTTAAATTGGATCACAGACCTAAATGTAAGACCTAAAACTATAAAACTCTTAGAAGAAAACAGGACAAAATTGTTACAACATTGGATTTGGCAGTGATTTCTTGGATATGATACCAAACACATAGGCAACAAAAGAAAAAAAATCAAAAAATTGGAATTAATGAAAATTTTAAACTTTTATGCATAAAAAGACAATAATAAGGGAGTAAAAAAGGCAAACCATACAATGGGAGAAAATATTTCCTAATGATATATCTAATAAGTGATTAATATCCAGAATATATAGAGAACTCCTAAAACTCAACAACAAAAAACCCCCAAGGTAAAAATGGGCAAAAGACTTGAGTCGACATTTCTTTGAACAAGGCATACAAATGGCCAAAAAGCACATGAAAAGATGTGCAACATCCCTTATCATTGGAGAAATACAAATCAGATCCACAATGAGATATTACCTCACACCCACTAGAGTGGCTACTATCAAGAAAACAAAAAAACAAAAAATGGTAAGAATTGGTGAAATTATGGAGAAATTAGAACCCTTGTACACAATTTCTGGGAATGTAAAATGGTACAGGTGCTATGGAAAACAGTATGGTGGTTCCTCAAAAAATTAAAAATAGAATTGCCATGTGATCCAGTATTCCACTTGTGTATATACACCCAAAAGAATTGAAAACACAGTCTCAAAGACATATTTGTACACCCCTGATCATAGCAGCATTATTCACAACAGCTAAAATCTGGAAGGATAAATGGGTAAGCAAGATGTGATATATGCATACATTGGAATATTATTCATCCTTAAAAAGGAAGGAAATTCTAACAAATACTACAACATATATGAACCTTGAGGGCTTTATGATAGATGAAATAAACCAGTCACAAAAAGACACACATTGTATGATTCCACTTATGTAAGTATTTAGAATAGTCAGAATCACAGAAATGGACAGTAGACTAGTAGATTAGTGGTTACCAGGGATTGGGAGAAGGAAGAAATAGGTAGTTATTGTTTATTGGGTATAGAATTCAGTTGTTTTTAATTTCAGAACATTATGGGGCTACAAACGTTTGGTTACATAAATTGCCTTTGCACTGCCCAAGTCAGAGCTACAAGCATGCCCATCCCCTCCTCCCCTCCACCTTCCCGACACCTGATAAATGTTACTTCCAGATGTGTGCGTAAGTTTTGATCAATAAGTACCAAACTAATGGTTAGTATGTGTGGTGGTGGTTTTTCCATTCTTGTGGTACTTTACTTAGAAGAATGGGCTCCAGCTCAATTCAGGATAATATAAGAGGTATCAGTTCACCATATTTTTTTATAGCTGAGTAGTACTCCATGGTATACATATAGCACATTTTATTAATCCACTCATGGATTGATGGGCACTGAGGTTGTTTCCACATCTTTGCAGTTGTGAATTGTGCTGCTATAAACGTTCTAGTGCAGATGTCTTTTTTATACAATGCCTTTTTTTCTTTTGGGTAGATACCAGTAGAGGGATTGCTGAATCAAATGGTAATTCTACTTTTAGTTCTTTGAGGTATCTCCATTTTACTTCCCATAGAGGTTTTACTAGTTTGCAGTCCCACCAGCAGCGTATGACTGTTCTTGTCTCTCTGCATCCACACCAATATTCGTTGCTTTGGTACTTTTTAATTTTTTTTTTTTTGAGACAGAGTCTCACTCTGTTGACCAGGCTAGAGTGCTGTGGCATCAGCCTACCTCACAGCAACCTCAAACTCCTGGGCTCAAGCAATCCTGCTTCAGCCTCCCAAGTAGCTAGGACTACAGACTTGTGCCACCATGCCTGGCTAATATTTTCTATATATTTTTAGTTGGCCAATTAATTTCTTTCTATTTATAGTAGAGATGGGGTCTCACTCTTGCTCAGGCCGATTTTGAACTCCTGACCTTGAGCAATCTGCCTGCCCCACCCTCCCAGAGTGCTAGGATTACAGGCGTGAGCCACCATGCCTGGCCACTTTGGGACTTTTTGATAAAAGCTATTCTCACTAGAGTTAAGTGATATCTTGTGGTTTTGATTTGCATTTCCCTGATGATTAAAGATGTTGATCATTTTTTCATGTTGGCCATTAGTCTGTCTTCTGAAGTTTCTATTCTTTTGAAAAGTTTCTGTTCATGTCCTTTGCCCACTTTTTAATGGGGTTGTTTGATTTTTTTCTTGCTGATTTTCCTGAATTCTGTATCAATTCTAGTTAACAACTCTTTATCAGATATATAACATGCAAATATTTTCTCCCATTCTGTAGGTTGTCTGTTTGCTCTAATGGTAGTTTACCTGGCTGTGCAGGAGCTTTTTAATTTGATTAAGTCCCATTTATTTATTTTTGTTGTTGCTATGATTGCTTTTGAGGTCTCCTTCTTAAATTCTTTGCCTAGGCTGATGTCTATAAGAGTTTTTCCAACATTTTCCTCTAGAATTCTTATGGTTTCATGCATTAAGTTTAAGTCTATTATCCATGATGAGTTGATTTTTGTGAGTGGTGAGAGATCTAGATCCTGTTTTAATCTTCCACATGTGGCTATCCAATTTTCTCAGCACCATTTATTGAATAGGTATTCTTTTCTCCAGTGTATGTTTTTGTGTGCTTTGTGAAAGATCAGATGGCAATATGATGATGGTTCTATATCTGGGTTCTCAGTTCTTTTCCATTGGTCTATGTTTCTGTTCTTGTGCCAGTACCATGGTGTTTTGGTTACTATGTCCTTGTAGTATAACTTGAAGTCTGGTAAATTGATGCCTCCCAATTTTTTCTTTTTGCGTAAGGTTGCTTTTGCTATATGGGGTCTTCTCTGGTTCCATATTAAGCATAGAGTTATTTTTCCTAGATCTGTGAAAAATATTTTGGTATTTTAATAGGGATTGCATTCAATCTGTAGATCACTTTGGTTAGTATAGACATTTTGACAGTATTTGTTCTGCTGATCCATGAGCATCATACAGTTTTTCATCTATTTATATCCTCTGCTATTTCCTTCCTTAGTGTTTTATAGTTCTTCCTGTAGAGGTCTTTCACCTCCTTACTTAAATATATTCCTATGCATTTTATTGTCTTTGTTGTTGTTGTGAAAGGTATTGAGTCTTTGATTTGGTTCATAACTTGACTGTTGTTTATGTGTATGAATGCTACTGATTTGTGTACATTGATTTTGTACCTTGAGACTTTGCCGAATTATTTACCAATTCCAGTAGTCTCTTGGCAGAATCTTTGGGGTTTTCTAGGTATAAGATGATATCATCAGCAAAGAATGAGAGTTTGACCTCTTCTGCCCCCATTTGGATACCCTTGATTTCCTTTTCCTGTCTCATTGCTCTGCCTAGGACTTCCAGCACTATATTGAATAGAAGTGGTAATAGAGGGCAGCCTTGTCTGTTTCCAGTTCTAAGCGGGAATACTTTCAGTTTTTCCCCTGTTCAGTATGATGTTGGCTGTGAGTTTGTTGTATGTGCTGGCAGAAGCCCGGGAGAAACCGTGGAATATGGGAAGCCTGGAGAGGAATAAGGCCTGCCATAGACTGCTGGATTGCTGGTCTCAGACAGTCCACCTCCACACACAGACTTTCTGGTTGAGTGGGGCCATTTCAGCCCCTTCCCTGGCAGCTTTGCCCAGAGGTAGGGAGCAGACCTTTGACCTCTGCCAAAGCAGACCCCTTGCCAGCATTTGTGGAGCTTGAGGGCAGGCTTGCCTAACCCAGCCCCGCCCAACCTCAGTCCCCCACTCACCTCTGCTCTGGTGGAGAGTAAGACTCACCTGGAAGTTCCAGGGCTCTACCTACAACCCGCAGAATTAGAGTGCTTCTCCTGAGGATCTAGAGCTGGTTACAAGACCCAAAACCAACATTGCTGCTTGTTCCTTCTGGCAAGTGCCACATACTGAGAGGGAGGTCAATTTGCATGCCCTTTTACTGCATTTACTGACTCAATTATGCAGGGTGTGGTTTATTCTGACTCACAAGCATCATCTACTGGCTCAGAGATTAAACTGGGTATGTCATTATCTAGACAAAAGATAATCCAAAAGTAAGAAGTAACAGCTGCTCCAGATGAGAAGGAATCAGCAAAAGAACTCCAGATGCGTGAAGAATCAAAGTGAAAGGACACCCCCAAGAGGGAAAACAACAGTCTTTCTAGCATTGGATACCAATCAAATGCAGAATATTAAAATGGCAGATGAAGAATTTCAAACATGGATTCTCATGGAAACTAAATGAAATATAAGATAAAATATAAACCCAACGCAAAGAAACCACAAAACCTTGCAGGAAATGAATGAAAAATTCACTTAGCAAATTTAATTATTAAAGAAAAATAAATCAGAACTTCTAGAAATGAAAAACTCATTCAAATAATTATAAAACACAGTGGAAAACCTTAAGAATAGGTTAGGTCAGGCAGAAGAAAGAATCTCAGAACTTGAAGACAACACCTTTCAATTCATCAATTCAGTCACACAGAGCACAGAAATAAGAGAAAAGAACAAAGCCTACAAGAAACAGGAGATGATGTAAAGAGGCCTATGGCCGGGCATGGTGGCTCACGCCTGTAATCCTAGCACTCTGGGAGGCCAAGGTAGGTGGATTGTTTGAGCTCAGGAGTTCAAGACCAGCCTGAGCACGAGCAAGACCCCATCTCTACTAAAAATAAAAAGAAATTAATTAGCCAGCTAGAAATATATAGAAAAAATTATCCAGGCATGGTGGCGCATGCCTGTAGTCCCAGCTACTCGTGAGGCTAAGACAGAAGGATTGCTTGAGCCCAAGAGTTTGAGGTTGCTGTGAGCTAGGCTGATGCCACAGCCCTCTAGCCTGGGCAACAGAGTAAGACTCAATCTCAAAAAAAAAAAAAAAAAAGAGGCCTAACATAAGAATCATAGGCAGCCATGAGGGTGAACAAGAAAATATATAAGGGTTTAAAAACCTACCTGAAGAAATAATTGAGGAAAATTTCCCTGGCCTTGCTAGAAATCTAGATATCCAGGTATGAGAGGCTTAAAGGACTCCAGGGAGATTCATCACAAAGAGGCAAACATCAAGACACATAGTCATCACACTGGACAAAATAAATATGAAAGAGGCACTCCTACAAGCCATAAGGCGAAAGCATCAGGTAACTTACAAAGGAATACCCATCTGACTAAATGTGGACTTCTCAACAGAGAACTTACAAGCCAGAAGGGACTGGGGCCGATTCTCAGTCTTCTCAAATAGAATAATGGCCAGGCTAGAATTTTGTATCCTTCAAAACTAAATTTCATATATGAGGGGGAAATAAAGACATTCCTAGAAAAGCAAACACTGAAGGAATTTGTCAAGACAAGACCTGCCCTGCAGGAACTACTCAGAACTGCATTACACATGGATCAACACAATAGACACTCACCAGTGTAAAATTATCCAAAAGCTAAAGGTTAAAGGTCAGATACCACAATAGCTCAAAAGAGAAAACAAAGCAACCAAGTTCTACTCAACAGGATGAACAGAAAACCACCCCACTTACCTATTCTTTCAATAAATGTGAATGGATTTAACTCCCCACTGAAGAGACAGTCTGGCTGAATGGATAAATAAATACAAGCCAAGTATCTCCTGTCTCCAGGAAACACATCTAACCAACAAGGACTCATTCAGACTCCAGGTGAGGGGATGAAAAACAATATTCCATGCAAATGGAAACAAAGAAAGCTGGTATAACAGTTCTAATATCAGATAACATACTCTTCAAATCAACAAAAATAATGAAAGACAAAGATGGTCATTATGTAATAGTAAAGGGAAGAATTCAATGAGAAGATATAATAATTCTAAATATTTATGCACCTAACACTGATATGCCCAGATTCATAAAGCAAATCCTACTTGATCTAAACAAAATAATAAACAGCATTGTAATAGCTGGGGACTTCAACACCTCTCTGACAGAATAGGACAGATCCTCCAAACAGAAAATAAACAAATAAAGAATGTATTTAAACAGAACTCTAGAATAAGTGGGTCTAAGAGACATTTGCAGAACATTCTACCCAAAAACCACTGAATATAGCTCGTGGTTCTTCTCATCAGCTCGTGGTTCATTCTCTAAGACTGATCACATCCTAGACCATAAAACATGTGTCAACAAATTTTTGAAAATAGAAACTATATCATGCATCTTCTCAGACCATAGTGGAATAAAATTAGAAGCCAGCTCCAACAGAAATACACATCTCTACATAAAGTCATGAAAACTAAACAACTTACTGATGAACGATAGGTAAAGGAGGAAATTAAGATGGAAACCAAAGGATTCTTTGAACTAATTGATAAAGGGGACACAGTTATCAAAATCCGTGGGATGCAGCTAAACCAGTCCTGAGAGTAAAATTCATAGCCATAAATGCCTGTATCCAAAAACAGAAAGCTCACAAATCAACAATCTAATGAATCATCTCAGAGAACTGGAAAAGGATGAACAAACCAATTCCAAACCCAGCAGAAGAAAAAATATAACCAAGATCAGATCAGAACTAAATAAAATCAATAACAAAAGAACTGTACAGAAGATTAATGAAACAAAAAGTTGGTTCTTTGAGAAGATAAACAAAATTGACAGGCCTTTTGGTAGATTAACCAGAAGGAGAAAAGGAAGGACTCTAATAAGCTCAAATCAGGAATGAAAAAGGAGAATTTACAACTGATACCATGGAAATACAAAATATCATCTCTGAATACTATAAAAATCTCTATGCACATAAACTTTAAAACATGGAGGAAATAGACAAATTCTTAGAAACATACAGCCTCCCTAGGCTCAATTAGGAAGAAACAGAATTCCTAAATAGACCATTGTCAAGTACCAAAATTGAAATAGTAATAAAAATCTTCCCCCAAAAAAAACAAGTACTGGACCAGATGATTTCATACCCAAATTTTATCAGACCTACAAAGATGAACTGATACCTATCCTGAGGAAATTATTCCACAACATCAAGAAGGAAGGAATTCTCCCCTACACACTTTACGAAGCCAGCATCAACTTGATACTAAAACCAGGAAAAGACTCAACAAAAAAAGAAAACTACAGACCAATATCCCTTATGAATATAGATGCTAAAATTCTCAATAGAAATCCTAGCAAACTGAATTCAGCTGCTCATCAAAAAATAATCCTTCATGACCAAGTGAGCTTCATCTCAGGAATGCAGGGATGGTTCAACATATGCAAATCTATAAATATAATTCACCACATAAATAGAAGTTAAAAATAAAGACCATATAATACTCTCAATAGATGCAAAAAAGCATTTGACAAAATCCAGCACCCTTTTATGCTAAGAATGCTTAACAAAATAGGCATAGATGGGATTTACCTCAAAATGATAGTTTCTTTTTTTTTTTTTTTTTCCTGAGACAGAATCTTACTCTGTTGCCTGGACTAGAGTGCCGTGGCATCAGCCTAGCTCACAGCAACCTCAAACTCCTGGGCTCAAGCGATCCTGCTACCTCAGCCCCCTGAGTAGCTGGGACTATAGGCATGCGCCACCATGCCTGGCTAATTTTTTCTATATATTTTTAGTTTGCCAATTAATTTCTTTCTATTTTTAGTAGAGACAAGGTCTCACTCTTGCTCAGGCTGGTTTCGAACTCCTGATCTTGAGCAATCCACCCGCCTTTGCCTTCCAAAGTGCTAGGATTACAGGCATGAGCCACTGTGCCCAGCCGATAGTTTCAGTTTTATAAGATGAAAAAAGTAATGGAGATGGATGGTGGTAATGGATATGTAAAATTATGAATGTATTTAATACTACCAAACCACTTTAAGATTATTAAAATGATAAATTTTATATATATTTTACCACAATAAAAAAATTTGTAGAAAATAATAACAGGGTTAAATTAGTAATATACATAAAAATGGCTACCTTTTGAAAAAATGGAATTTTTAAAAAAATATTTTTCATAAAATAAATTTAAATATATAAAGAATTATTAATACAATTTAAATATGAATACAAAATTAGTCAGAACCTCTGAGTCTTAGATTTGGGCAATCAGTTCATATTAGCAAATATTTGCTAATTACAGGATGGTTATAAAGTATGAGTCAGCAAATTTTTTTCTGTAGAGGGTCAGATAGTAAATATTGTAGGCTTTGTGGGTGATATGTTGTCAATCAAAACTTCTCCACTCTACAGTTAGAGTGTGAAAGTAAGCTTTAAGAATGAATGTGAGGCTGGGCGCAGTGGGTCACGCCTGTAATCCTCGCACTCTAGGAGTCCGAGCAGGTGGATCATTTGAGATCAGGAGTTCAAGACCAGCCTGAGGCCGGGCGCGGTGGCTCACGCCTGTAATCCTAGCACTCTGGGAGGCCGAGGCGGGCGGATTGCTCGAAGTCAGGAGTTCAAAACCAGCCTGAGCAAGAGCGAGACCCCGTCTCTACTATAAATAGAAAGAAATTAATTGGCCAGCTAATATATATACAAAAAATTAGCCAGGCATGGTGGCACATGCCTGTAGTCCCAGCTACTCGGGAGGCTGAGGCAGCAGGATTGCTTGAGCCCAGGAGTTTGAGGTTGCTGTGAGCTAGGCTGACGCCACGGCACTCACTCTAACCTGGGCAACAAAGTGAGACTCTGTCTCAAAAAAAAAAAAAAAAAAAAAAAAAAGACCAGCCTGAGCATGAATGAGACCCCGTCTCTACTAAAAAAATAGAAAGTAGCTGGACAACTGAAAATATATAGAAAAAAAATTAGCCAGGCATGGTAATACATGCCTGTAATACCAGCTACTTGGGAGGCTGAGGTGGGAGGATCGCCTGAGCTCAGGAGTTTGAGGTTGCTGTGAGCTAGGCTGATGCCAACGGTATTCTAGCCCAGGCAGCAGAGTGAGACTCTGTCTCAATAAAAAAAAAAAAAAAGAATGAATGTGGCTAAGTTCCAATAAACTTTATTTTTTTTATTTTATTTTAGCGTATTATGGGGGTACAAGTGTTAAGGTTACATATATTGCCCATGCCCCCCTCCCCCCTCGAGTAAGAGCTTCAAGCCAATCAACTTTATTTGTTAATACCAAAAGAGATGTAACATGTAGTTTGTCAACTCAAAACCCAGAAAAACATTTTGCTGGCTTTTATTTGCATCAGGATGCCTAATAACCCTTCAGCCAATTTAGAGAGCATTTGATTTTGTAAATATTAAAAGATAGAGCAATAATTCTAAAATTTTGTATGGCAACCCAAAACTTTAACTGAAAGACCATTTTAAAATTTTTGAGTTTTGTTTTTCAGAATGTCAGATGGAATTATTCTACTTGTTTAGACTAAACTTTGGGAGGAGAGGTCAACTTCTTAGATAATTTCATAGACATCTATATTCTTTTTTTTTAGACAATGACTGTTTGCCAGGTAAAGTTATCTAATGGCTTACTGGTACATGGGCCACAGTGCCACACTGAAAATGAAGCCAAGGAAAAAGCTGCACTTTTTGCTTTACAACAATTGGTAAGAACTATCCATGACTTCTAGTAAATTTAAATTAGTCTGTATAAAAAGTTTTTGTTACATTGTGTTATAACTTTTAAATACTTCCACAGGGCTCCTTAGGAGTGAATTTCCCTTTGCCTCCACCGATGTTTCCAAATTATCCTTCTGCCATACCACCCAGAAGCATTCCTCCAGTTTTTCCCCAACCTCCTGGTAAGATATTTTGCTTATTTAAGTATTTGTCATTGAGCTGTTATTTTTACTGAGTTCTTTTAAGAAGCATCATTTTTAAGAAATCAAAAAATTTATTCAAATGTCTAGGAATATAAGAAGAGATTGTGAGAAGTAAGTCTGAAGCCAAGGCTTGCAGATTCATCTAGAAATACCATTCCCCTCCTACAACCTCTGGTATGGCTAGAGTAGTAAGGAGTTTCTTTGTAGTAGGCAGTGCCTGGGATTCCCCAGTAGCTGCCAACAGATGAATTTAGGTATAAGTTAGACATCAAAAACACAGGCAACAAAAACATCATGTAACTTCTTTGGGACTGTGTTTTCTTATTTGTTTTATACTGTGTCCAGGATCTCTTTGAGACTAATATTTTATAATTTCATGATTCTAAATCTTAAGTTCATTAGGTATTTCTTTTATCACTCAGCCTTTTTCCTGATAACAGGAAATATATACCTTCTTTATATCTCTTTATTGTTTTAAAGCTGATAATTTGGCTGGGCGCGGTGGCTCACACCTGTAATCCTAGCACTCTGGGAGGCCGAGACGGGCGGATTGCTCGAGGTCAGGAGGTCGAAACCAGCCTGAGCAAGAGCGAGACCCCGTCTCTACTATAAATAGAAAGAAATTAATTGGCCAATTAATATATATAGAAAAAAAAATTAGCCTGGCATGGCAGCGCATGCCTGTAGTCCCAGCTACTCGGGAGGCTGAAGCAGGAGGATTGCTTGAGCCCAGGAGTTTGAGGTTGCTGTGAGCTAGGCTGACGCCACAGCACTCACTCTAGCCTGTGGAACAATGCGAGACTCTGTCTCAAAAAAAAAAAAAAAGCTGATAATTTATTTAAGCTTAGAAAATTACTTTTCTGAGGCTACAGTATTAGCAGGTATTATTCTAGAAATAATATCCTAGAACTTATCCTTACTATAAATATTAGAAAGGCTAATAATGCTGATTAAATGTATAACATGCAGTTATCTCTTCTCTTTGAATTCCATTAAACTGAATAATAAAGGATTTAAAAAGAGCATATACCTACAAGGGCAAAGAGATAGGAGAAGAAATATCACCACATTTGAAAACAGTTTGCAATGAAAAAACAATTAAAGAAGTAACCAATTTGGCAGAGCATGGTTAAGCTACAAAGTAAAGTACCTGTAGAAGAGTTTACAAGTGAGCCGATGAACATATTGTGCCTCACAGTCCCTAAGAGATTCTGAACTGTCAGAGAAGATATCAAAAAACTATCAGAGAAGGCAAAGATGAGGCACAGGCTGAAAAGAGAGAGATTGGTTGAAGGTCTGTATGTGAAGTGATAAGACCACCTCCTCATCCTTCCCCACACAACAAGCAGTTGCCTCTTCACACAAAAGACTGGAGGTGTTGTCTCTGGAGGGGCTCTCTTGATAAGGGGACACCAAGCACAGAATAGAGAATGAAATACAAGACTGAAAATAGAGGTTAAAGAAAAATTCTCTTTTTTCCCCTTCCTATTCTCTGTTTGTAGCCAGCCATACCTTTTCATAGGAAATTGGAAGATGGTCCTTTTGAAAAATTCATTGACCTCCAAAGAAAAGACCTGCTGACTTTTAGAGTGTCCCAACCAAAACGCTGACTCACTTGTCAGTCATCTTAGAGTGAAGACCTCAAATCATCTAACCCTGCTCCCTCCCCACATAGACACTGCTTCTAATCACAGTTTTAGTGTCTCCCTCTTTCATATCACTAGACTGTGATCACTCAACATTAAAGGAAAATCTGTAAAATCAAAGAGAGAGCCCCAAACAAAAAGAAATTAAAAAGATCTAGCAACAGAGATAATATAGGAAATAAGAAAACTTCAAAAACAGCTGTAATTAATATCTTCAGTGAAATAAAACAGTATTGCAAACAAAAAATAAAAATAAGATTCTATGAAAAAAGAGTAATTGGAGAACAAGTAAAATTGTTCAGTCAAATTTTAAAATGTAGTAGATAAAGCCCTAGAAAAGCCAAGGAAGACAAAAGCTGGAAAACAAGAAAGAACAGAGGCCAAATGTGGGGGTTTATGCTGATAATCGCACCACTTTGGGATGCCAAGTTCAGAGGATTACTTGAGGCCAAGAGTACGAGACCAGCCTGTGCAACACAGTGAGACTCCATCTCTCCAAAAAATAAAAAAATTAGCCTGGCATGGTGGCAATGGGCCTGCAGTTCCAGGCTAAGGCAGTAGGATTGCTTGAGCTCAAGAAGTTCGAGGCTGCAGTGAGCTATGATTGTACCACTACTGCCTAGCCTGGGCTACTGAGCAAGAAGACCCTGTCTCAAAAAAAGAACGCAGATTTAGAGGAACAGTGCACAAATCCAGATCCAGCACCTATCTTATGGTAGTTCCACAAAAAAAATCTGAGATAATGAAAAGGAAGAAATTATCAAAGAAATAATAAAGTTTCCTATAACTAAAGAATGTGTATCCCTAAACCAAAAGGGCCACCAAGTGCTTAGCACAATGAATTAAAAAAGACTCAGATGATTTTGAAATTCAGAATACCAGTGATAAAGAGATGGTCCTAAAGAGCTTTAGAGAAGAGGTACATGTAAAAGACCAAGAATCAGAATGGCATTGCACTATTTAACAGTGCCTAGACATTAGAAAGTATTGACTACTTCAAAATCCTGACGTAGAATGAGTTTCATCTTAGATTTCTCTGTATAGCCAAACTATTAATCTAGTACAAAGGTAAAGACATATTCAGACCTGCAAATTTATTTCTTATGTACCCTTTCTTAAAAAGCTACTGAATTATGTACTCCAGTAAAACAAAGCAGTTTTAAAAAGCAAAGAAAACCGTAAGACCAAAACAAAATCTTGTATAGTTATGCAATAAATGGAAATCCCAGGATGCCAGTTGCTCAATACATGTAGAAAGTAACTAGTCCCAACTAGAGAAGCAGAAGGAAGTCTTGGCAGGTAAGGAAGGTTATTTGATAGATGGGCAACATTTGGAAAAACATTAAGGATAGTATATAGAAGACTAAGCAGTATTTAAAAGATAGTTACTCAAATAAAAACAAAACGTCTTGGCCAGTTGTAGTGGCTCACACATGTAATCACAGCACTTTGGGAGGCCGAGGCAGGAGAATCACTTGAGCTCAGGAATTCAAGGTTACACTGAGCTCTGATTGGTCCACTGTACTCCAGCCTGGGCAACAGAACAAGACTCTGTCTCTAAAAATATAAAGGTTTTACAAGATAAGAAACATAATCAGAGAACCTTGCTTGGCTCTATAGCGACAATATTTATACAGTCACATGTCATAACACTGCCTATATATTTAGACAAATGTGATAATTCTTACATTGGGAGGACAGGGCAGGTATTATATATAGTAAAGGGTAATGCAAAAGAACTAAATTTTGGTCTAAATAGGAAGTCAAAATGCCTAAAAATGATAAATCACTAATTATAACATAAGCAAATTATTAAACAGTATGGAAATAAACTTCTAAAGCAGTTAAACCTGGAGGGAAACAGGTAGCTGCTGCATTATGTCAAAAACCTTTTTTGGTACAATATGTGTATAGTTCTTTGATTTTTTTTTTCCCAGTCTCAATTTTATTTTAATTTCATGAACTATTGCCATATTGGTTCCCAGAATGGTTTGCTATACCAATTCAATTTTTTTTTAATGTAGTTTGTCTGAGGTTATAAGTTACTATGTAGCCAAACTGGCATTCAGAATTCAAGTCTGTCTGTTTCCAAAGCCCATGTTTTTGTTACTATACTATACTGGCATTCCTTTGACTATAAACAATGTTTTAGTCATAAAATTTGTATGACATAATGGATGTGATGTTTTCAAATACCTCAATGTAGTAATATCACTATAACTTGTAAAATCTAATTTGCTTCTTTTTCAAAAATGAATTCAGGAACTATATATAAGTTAATTTTAAGTAATTAGTATGGAGGAAAATGTTTTCATATATATATGTTTTTTGTTTTTTGTTTTTTTTTTTTTGAGGCAGAGTCTCATTCTGTCACCCTGGGTAGAGTGAGGTGGCATCATCGTAGCTCACAGCAACCTCAAATTCCTGAGCTGAGTGGATTCCTGCCTCAGCCTCCTGAGTAGCTGGGACTACAGGCACACACCATGTTGCCAGGCTAATTTTTCTATTTTTAGTAGAAATGGGGTCTCATTGTTGCTCAGGCTGGTCTCAAACTCCTGAGCTCAAATGATCCTCCCACCTCATGCTCCCAGAGTGCTAGGATTACAGGTGCTAGCCATCGTGCCTGGCCCAAGTTTTATATTTATTAAGTGATTTATTGGGGAAATTGTGGAGTTGGCCTGTATATAAGATAAGCATAGCATCTTTTAAATAGATCTTAGCGTTATCACTCCCACCAAAGTTGCTTGTAGGTAATATCAAGACCTAATTTTCTAATGAGTGTTTTCTAAGTGGCTGAATTTTAATTAAGCTATACTATTTTATAGGTCTGGCTGCTTTTTTATCTCTCTAAAAAGAAGGCTTGAATATAGTTCGTATCTTCTTCAGTTTCAATGTGCTGGTGTCTTGATTGTCACTGTTTAATGCAGTAATTCCCAAATGCTACACTGATGCAGACTGTCTTCATAAGAATCACCTGTGGAGCTAAACTATACAGATTCCAGGGCTCCTCAAAGTAGGCTTACTATGTCTGAGGCCCTGCCCAGAAATCTGTATTTCATAAGCTCCCCAGGTGATTCAGATATACAAATCAGGTTTGGGAACCATTGGTTCAACACATTTTTAATAAGAAACAAAATACAAATGAAAAAAATCCTGTAATTACAAATATTAGAATAGGGAAAAGAAAGATTCTACATGTCAAATAAAAGTGACCAGATTTCAGGACTTGAGCTTTTTTGGTTTTTTTGTAGGCTGGGATCACTATGGAAGCAACTTAGCATTGGGGGCAGGTGAGATCCTTAAGATTTCTTTCTTTGTGCCTAGGCTTTTCTCTCCCAAGGGAGAGTCTCATGACCCTTTTACTTTTTTAAAAATATAATTGCAAATATTTCTGAAGCTCTTACGAGCATATGGTTTTATTGTCCTTTGCAGACCAGTGTAATGATAAATTCTTTTCTATAGATAATTCACAGTCCTAAGAGGGGCTCCAGAGGTCATATTCTAAGCAAGAGTAACTATGAGTTAAGTGTAGGCCTTTTGCCAAAGGTGGGTGCGTGGGGAAGCCCAAACAGGCTAGCAGAAGGAGGTCTTACGTTTCAGGGCTTTGATGCTACACGCTATTTTACTAAGAGAAAAATTTTCTGTGGTTTTTAACAGCTAATATAATGCCTTCATCATCTCATCTCTTTGGCTCAATGCCATGGGGATCACCAGTGCCAGTTCCTGGGAAGCCCTTCCATCATACTTTATATTCTGGGACCATGCCCATGGCTGGAGGAATGCCAGGTGGTATGCACAATCAGTTCATACCTCTGCAGGTGAGATCTGGAATGAGAATTATTATTTTTTAAGAGAATTATTTTTTAAATGCTCAAAGACTATTGATAGAAATTTGTTTATTCAATTTATTTATTTAGCGCCAGCTAGAAATCTAGTACTGGTTTGGGTACTGATGATATAATGGTGTCAAGTCTGACCTGTCGCTGCTGCATTTGTGTTCTAATAAATAATAATTATAGCAAGTAATAATATGCTATTCAAACACAAAGTGATTTAAAATCAGGAATATAAATTTTTTTATTATTGAACATGGAGAATTTTTAAATATTTTGTTTGTAACTAAATTCTTTGATTACTAAAGTCTGGTTTGGAAATTTTAAATGGAAGTCACAAAGCAGTGATTGACAAATATTACCAACATGGTTTATGGTATTTTCTGGCACTAGCTTTCTTTGCCTATATTGTTAATTAATGATGCCTTTATTCCTTAAAGGTTACTAAAAAAAGGGTTGCAAACAAAAAGAACTTTGAGAATAAGGAGGCCCAAAGTTCTTCTCAAGCCACCCCACTTCAGACTAGCCAGCCAGATTCTTCTGATACCACCAAAGTAATTCCACAGGACAATTCATCAGCTTCCTTAAAGTCCTCTCAGATTGCCCAACCTGCCCAACCTGCATCTTCTTTTCAAGTTGAAACTACTTCTCAAGGCCATAATAGGTCGCACCATAAGTCAACACCAAGCTCTTCTTCAAGAAGAAAATCAAGAAAACTGGCTGTCAATTTTGGCATTTCTAAACCTTCTGAATAAATTTAGAAATTGGATTTAAATTAATTCTTTTCTTTCCATCTACCTTTTTATAAATCCATACCTGTGTCTTATAAAAAAAATAGAATGTACTATTTTAAAATAATATGTTTAAATTGAAATTTTTTCATTTTTAAGTTGCCAGGCACTTTTCATGCTGTTTAGAAGACTATATCAAATTGTGCACTTTAAATATGCACAGTTTGTTATGTGTTAATTATACCTCAATAAATCTGTTTAAAAAGAGACTAAATTAAACCTTGTGTTAAAATAATACTAGTGGACTAAACATTAAAATGTACCACTCAAATCATTGGCCTCATCAGTAGAAGCATCCTAAACTATAAATTAGACATCATATTAGCAATAATAATAAACATTTTTATACTATCATTGAGGAATAATTAAATGGAGCATGAAAATTGGGCCTCAAGTATAATTTACTGAATGTGTATTTTCTCTTTTTAATGACGTAAGAAAATTGTCAGGAGAATGTCTCTTATGTGTATTTTATTAATAACTTATGCTTTGTTGTCTATGAAGGTCCTTTAGACCTGCTGTGAAATGATCACATTTGTTGTGGTGCTGCCAGTTTTGCTTTATTCTAAATTTTGTACCAAAGCAACTTTAGAATACGGATCAGAATATTTCATCTAAATGCTTGGAACTATAAATAGCATTCTAGATTTGAGTAAGTAATTATAATTTTTTAGATTATTCAGAACCAGCATTAGTAATTTCTAATAAAACTAAGTTTCAAAATCGACAGGGTATAATGATTACGCATTAATCTTCTAATAGAATAAAGTACAAAATATTAATCATGTTGTTAATTAAAATAAATTGTGTTATTCTTTTGTATAGCTTTCTATTTGCTTACTTGACCTTTTATGAGAGCTCCATTATTGGTCCATGTGTAGTGCTTTCTGGGACTGAAGAAATTCTAAATGTTTTTTAACTTCCCAGGTGTGCTATAATACAGCTACAATCATCAGTTTATGATGTACATTATTTACTGCCTGTTTCGTTCTAGTTTTGTATTTTTAGCTTTATGCTGAGCTGTTCAGTGATGCTGGGATTTTTTGTTTGCATGTCATGTGTGGATGTATGTTATTCAAGCTGTAACTATTGAAATTATTTTAGAATTTATGAACATTTATCAGCAGTACCAGGGCCTATGTTTTTATATATATTTATCCTTTAATTTTTGTGATATGCATATATTTTTAAGGAAGTAAGTTATACTTTTTTAAAAGTAGGAACCACAGTCTTTATATGGAGTTGCTTATTATTATATCTGATTCCATTTAGGTCATTGAAAACTCTGCCATGAGTCTTAAAGTAATCTATGTGTTTTTAAAAATGCTGGTATTGAATGAAATGGATTCCTTTCTCTAACTGGTGATTTTAAAGTTTCTCTAAATGTTATTAATAGCAGAATATGTGTATATTAGTAGTGCCTTTAGTAAAAGAGATAAATGCTCATTATCTGTCATTTACTATAGTCTGTAGTGCTGTGAGTTTCCATGATTTTATTTTCTGTTAATTTCTTAGGTTCAGATGTTCATCAGTTCCCAACATTTCCTTGTTTTTTTAATCTGTAGTGGGATCTTGAGTAGTGAGACTCAAGTAATTCCCAATGTTTATTGCCTCATAGTCTTTCTATTTGTTTTTCAAGGAAGCATCTATCATGGTAATACAAAGAAAAGTTAAATTGTGACAGTAATGTTATATTAACCTCTCATTACTTTAAAGTGTATAATGTTTCACCTTGCTTAACAAAGTCCCACATTCAGGAATTGTCTCAGTCGTCACTCCTGTGTGACAGTTCTATGAACAGAATACAGCCTACATGTGTTTCAGAGCCCAGAGGAAAGAACAGATGCCATCTTCTGAAAACTCTAAAGGGAAATTATAGTAAACATAGTGCCACTGAACCTATAAGGATACCTCCCCAATATTTGAGCACAGCAAGCTGATACTACTATATGGATAGGCAGTAAAAGTGTTTTCTTTTCCTTCCTTTTCTTTCTTTAACATATTATTCTAAAGGTCAAGATTAAAGAGAAATTAAAATAAGAGAGAGTTCCATAATGGCTGGATAGTGGTCAGGCATTCTTCTGTATTCTTTTCCCCTTGTAGACCTATTCCAAATATGAGCCTGAGGTAGATGGAAAATGTGCCCTCCTGGTGGAGGATGTAAGAGGCAGAGGCCATTTTTTCCTCATGATGATCTTGAGGAGACTTGACATTGGTAGTCATGCCAGGTAGAGTCTGGTACATATCTGAAAAGCAGTTGGACTTTGGGAAACTTACAATTTTCCCTCTTGGAGGGGGCAGGCTAAGACCACTATCAGTGTTTAAAAATATGCTCATTCAACTGTT